>PITA01006188.1:0-24225 GCA_004023965.1 Spilogale gracilis
GGTATTTGTTTTCAATGGTTCAGCTCTGCGGGCTTCCTCCCCCACTCCCCTGTCTCTGGGGGCAAGCCTCCAGACCCTCCAATTTGTTTCTACCTTTTTGCCGATGTTCTTTGTCTCTCGTGGCGGTCCAGAAGTGGGAAATATCACATTTCAGGCTGGTTTCATGGGTGTTCACGTTGGTCTTGTAGTGGTTTTTTTGTTGGAATTCAGCTCTCTTCAGGGAACTCCCTGAAATGCGGTCACCTGGCCTTCCGCCATCTTGACCCTCCCTCAAGACTTAATTTTTTAAAAAAGATTTTATTTATTTGACAGAGAGAGACACAGCCAGAGAGGGAACATAATAGCGGGAGTGGGAGAGGGAGAAGCAGGCTTCCTGCTGAGCAGGCAGCCCGATGCGGGGTTCGATCCCTGGGCTCCAGGATCATGACCTGAGCTGAAGGCAGAGGCTTAACCACTGAGCCACTCAGGCACCCCAAGCCATAATTTTTTAGTGGTTTTAAGTTTACAATAAAATTGAGAAGAATGTAGAGATTTCCCCTACATCTCTGCACTCACTGGAGGATAGCTCCCCCATTATCAACACCACTCACCAGAGCAGTACGTTTGTTACCAAGGATTAGCCTACCTTGACTCATCATTATCACCCAGGGTCTAGAGTCGACATTCAGGTTTATTCTCGGTGTTAGACATTTGATGGATTTGGACAAATGCACAATGATGTATATCCATCATTATATTATCATCCAGAGTATTTGCATTGTCTTGAAAATTCTCTGTGCTCTGCTTGTTCATCTTTGCTCCATCCATCACCCCGGGCAACCCCTGATCTTTTGTCTCCATAGTTTTTCGCCTTTCCTTTCAGAAGCTTTAAATCAGTGGAATCAATTGCAAAGAACCCAAAAATCTTCTTTCCATTCCCTGAGATTTCTGAATACTGTAACATTATAAACATTAGTGATTTTAGTACCATAAAAGAGGAGATCTAGAATAATGACCACCAGTCCATAGAAGAACCAAAGGATGACTTAGAATTGCTATGTACCAATGCCATGCTTTACAACAATACTGACCATTTATTTTAAAGCTGCAAAGAGGCTATTGCACTCAAGAGTGAAAATCAAAGCCTGGACCAAACTCAGCACCTCAATCAGTGCATAATTTTCAGGACTGACTCAGGAAAGACTGGAGGCTCAAAAGATGAATCAGATACCTTGCAGAGAGAGGAGGGCCATGGCTGCTGGCCAAGGGAAAGAGAAGAACCTGTAGACACAGATGCCAAAGCCTTCTAAATTCCCACGGAACAAAGAAAAAGGGAATTCCAAGGTATGCTTGAATAAATGTAAAGCAATAATTTAGAAAGAGATCAGGGGCAGACTGGTCCCATAGTTAAAAGATCTGGAGGACAGCTGACCTGAAGGCTTGTAATGGTGAGCTGAGTTTGAAAGACCAGATGGCTCACACCACCAAGACTTCCATGTTCTGAGGAGCCTGTGGTAAGAAGGAGAAGCAGGTCTGGTTCTGTAAGACTGGGGATTCCAGCTCATTGGCTTCGGTCTGGAGTAAATATCAATGAGGGGTCAAATGCGACCCCACGCACCATTTCTGTAGTAGTTTGTTGGAGAGCCACTATTTTGAGATGGTGATGCCCAGGAGCAGTATGCTCTGGGATCACAAAGTTGCAGACAGAAACAGAAAGCCCACGTGTTGAAGTTTGGAAGTGTCAGAAATCTGTGACTTAAGCCACAGGAGCCAAAGAACAATGTTTGGAGCGAGCACAGAAATCAAAGGATTCAGGTGGATGGCATGAAGGGTTTGTTTCACTAAAAACTGTCTTTCTTTCATTGTTTATTTCTTCTTCTCCTTCTTCTTCTTCTTCTTCTTCTTCTTCTTCTTCTTCTTCTTCTTCTTCTTCTTCCTCCTCCTCCTCTTCTTCCTCTTCTTTTGATTTTATTTATTTATTTCAGAGAGAGAGAGCATGAGAGGGAGGGAGGTTCAGAGGAAGAAGCAGACTCCCCGCCGAGCAGGGAGGCTGATGAGGGACTCGATCCCAAGATTCCAGGATCATGACCTGAGCCGAACGCAGCTGCCCAACCAACTGAGCCACCCAGGCACCCTGTCTTTTGTTGTTTAATCATTTACTTTGTTCTAGGCTTGAGGCCTCAGCCTAGTGCTCTTTTTTATATAAAGGGCAGCCGGGTGGGCCAGGCAGCTGGGGAATGTGCTTTCTCCTGAGTTCAAGTTTCCTGATTCAAAGGGTGAAATTAGGCTTTCTTATTGCCTCTCTGAGAGGGATGAGCTCATTGGTGGTGACAAGAGCAGCCCTCTGTCCTTCCTTTTCTCCTCCAAATGCTGGAAGAAGTGGGATGTGAGCTCTCAAATGTCACAGAAGCCTACAAAACGCTGACTCCCGGATGCCAGGCATAACTGGGTTGGCTCAGAACGTGGAGACAGGGCAACGGCATCATCTGCTAAGAATTCATTGTTCTGCAACTTGCCTGGGACACAATGGCAAGACTGAGGCAGGAGGGCTAGACGCGGGGCAGGGTGGGGGCAGGCAACCTGGGTGTGTCTTTGCAAATACAGCCTTCTTGGGGCTGGGGAGAGAAGGAGCTTAGTCAGCAGGCCCACCGTGTCGGGGTTCAGGACACCAGGAAGCAGGGACACAAAAACCCCTGTCAGTACAAAGCACTACACTAACATTATACCCAAACAAAGAAAGGGAGGGGAGAGCATGGGTTTGGAGAGATCTGATATTCACTGCTTTAAAAAAAGCATGGAAGTAGTCATGAGACAGTTCAGAATTCTGTTTAGTGTTACGTACTTGAATCACAAATGGTGGGCGGTCACTGTGACCTTGGCAGAGTCTAGCATGCTATTTGGATTAGGAGGTCGGGATTGAAGGGGGCCAGACTCCCTTGTGGGCAGAAGGGCAGCTGATGGCCTGCTGGGCATGCTTTGAGTGGCCCCGAGCAGATCCCTGACGCTTTCCAAAAGGGTTCCAGAGGGTTACCTGTTAAAGTGGGATTAGACATGATTTTATTTGCTTCTTTGTTCATTGTGTGTCTTCCAGATTTTCTTTTGTGTCTATGTGTGTGCACATATATTTTTAAAACCTTAATTTTATTAATGTAAAGTCACACAATTAACACGTTATTAGATTCTTGAACTGAAGTACTACTTTACAGTAAGAGGAAACTAAGTCCCCTTTGGCCATTGTTCCTTTTGGGATTTTTCCCTATGCGCTCACACGCACATATAGAAGCACACAGATAAGAATCAGATTGTTTTGTGTGAGTGACTTATTTAAAAATGTAAGTGACATCGGACTGTACCGTTCTTTCCTCAACTTGCCTTTTTCACTCAAAAGCATGTCTTGGGTATTATGATACCTTGATCTGCTTCTCTCTTAATTACAGCATGCGAGTCAATAGTATAGCTTTATTATATTGATTTAGCTATTCCCGTTTTCATGGACATGTACTTTGTTTCCAGTTCTTCACTTTGCAAACAACCCTTCAGTCAACATCCTTAAACACAACTCCTTAGGCACAGGTACAAGGGTCTCCTCAAGGAAGATGTAGAAGAACAGTGGGTCCTAAGATTTTCAATTTCAGTAGATATCAGCAACTTGCCCTCCATGGGAGCTGTAATAATTGATATTCCCATTACAGTATTAAAGTATCCATTTCTCTCAACTTTGTCAACACTTGATCATTAGGAAAAAATTGCCGGTCTGATGAATGAAAAGTGATGTCTCACTGGCTCACTGGTTTTTTTTGGCATTTCCCCGATTACCAGTGAGGCTATTTTTATTTATTTCTTCATCCTTTCCTGTGTTTAATTTTTTCCTTAGGAAACACTGCTACTTTCGTAATACTGAAAGTTCTCTTCTTCTCTTACTCTTGCTCCTCCTTCTTGTTGTTATTAAAGCAGCCCCAAGCACATAGATGAGGACTATTGACTCTGCTTGAACCACCCAAAGTCAAAGGCCCATTTCTGAGCCCATCACTGTTAGGAGACAGGAGAATCAACCACTGCACAAAGGTAAGCAGGATTCCCCTGACTGGCTTCCTGACGGCTCCTGGAGCTGGGGACGGGGTCAGTCCCACAGTCCTCATGACTACTGCTGACTAGAGGAGGGCTTTGTTCATTGTGCAATGACCCTTTCCAGTTCTGATACTCTCTGACTGCAAGAAGTACTGACATTGTTTGCTTAATCAATGATCTTTTGGTTGAAAAGAACAGAGACCTACTCAAGCTAGATCAAGTGATAAGCAGGATTTATTTGGGGGTGGAGGGGGAAAGCAGGGGTATCTTTCAGAACACAAGGTGGAAAATAGAGCTGGGATAGTCAGAAATACTCTCAGAAACAAAGGTCATGCTCCTTCTCATACTCTCTGTATTCCTAGGCATATCTCCCTCTTTTCTCACTTTCTCTCTTTCCCTCCCTCCGTTCCTCCCTCCCTTCCTCCTTTCCTCCTTTCCTCCCTCCCTCCCTCCCTACCTTCCTTCCTTCCTCTTTCTTTCCTTCTTTCTTTCTCTCTCTCTCCTCTTCCTTCCTCCTTCCCTTCCTTCCTTTTCTTTTTCACTCTCTCTCTCCCCTTCCTTCCTTCCTTCCTTCCTTCCTTCCTTCCTTCCTTCCTTCTTTCTCTCTCTCTCCCTCTTTTTTTTCTTTTCTTTCCCCTCTTTTCATTCTGATCAAGTGTTTCTGCTTATTTATCTCCTATGTGGCCTAGGCTGGCCAACTTCACTTTGATTAATGTCTTTTTTCCCTAAGTACCCACCATCTATTTCCTATGTTGTCTGGGTCTCCTTTTCAATTTTTATGAGGATAAAAATATGATTGGTTTCTAGCCAGCCAAGGGACTGGCTGATTTTGATTCATGTGTTCAAACCTGATCCAATCAAACTTGTCTGCCTGACAGGGAGTATAGAGGTGCCCCTTCCAGGGTCTATGGGTGTGGCAATTCTCATTCATTCATGACAAAGAGAGAGAGAGCAGCACAAGTGAGGGGAAGGGCAAAGGGAGAGGGAGTAGCACACTCCCCACTGAACAGGGGTCCTGATGTGGCGCTAGATCCCAGGACCCTGGGATCATGACCTGAGCAGAAGTCAGATGCTTAACCAGCTGAGCCACCCAGGTGCCCCTTGGTTGTGGCAATTCTCCCAGAAACTCCAGAGGCAGGTCAGGGAGTAAAATGAGTCTCCTACAAAGGTGTGGTCTTCTGAAATCTGAGGAATTATACTGTGTTCTAAAGTATGTAAGCAGAAGTAAGAATAACATGAACCCCCCCACAAATGTTCTCTTTTTTCCTTCCTCCTCCTTTGACCCCCAAACCCAAATCTGGGAATTTAAGTGAAGTCTTATGTGCAAAGGTATTGTATAATTGTTACATATAATATTGATAAATTAAAATGGACACAATGTCTTGTACTCAAAGGATGGCTAAATAAAATGTCCATTGTACTCATAATTGTGTGCCATAAAAGTGACATTCATAAAAATTTAAAATAACAAAGGATATGCATATTATAATATATAATAATAGTAAGGGTAAAATCATATTTGTATATGTGGCAATATGCACATATGATCACAGCTATATAAATAAAAACAATCCAAATTATATATATGTAACAGGAATGAATATATGAATAGATATACATGAATGATGTGGTTGATGACTCTTCTCAGTCATGTCTGAAAACCATCTCCCTTAGACTGAGTTCTGAGACAATGGGGAATATCCTTTATTTCACCACTGTACCACCAGAGGTTAGTATGGTATGCATAATAGACACCGAGCAAATATTTGCTGAGTAAGTGAATGAATCATGACTGAATCTTGAAACTGAGGGTTATGGGGAAGGGAGAGATGAAGTCAGTGGCCACTATGCTGTGGAATTCCAGTCTCTTCCCTAGAAGGTTGAGAGAGATGAACTGATCACTGGACATAGTTTTGGGAGGCCCTGCTTAACATAGTCGACTATGCTTCCAATCTAACTTTTCCCCAAACTAATAGTCTTCATTGGAGAAGAGAAGCTCATTTGGAGCCCCATTATCACCTTCTCAAGGCCACCACTGAGAGCTTAGGGGACCCCTTTGGCTCACTCCCTGTACCCCCCACTTTGCTGACATCCAAGGAGCTGGGGACTCCAGGCTGTGGGGCTCAGTCCTCCATCTCTACCTGAGCCCAGCGGCACACTCCATTACAGTACTCCACCATGACACAGTCTTCCCTTTCTCAGCACGGGACACTTCTGAGGTTGGACTGAGGTTTTGCTAAAACCAGAGCTTTCTATCCTGAGAGAGATGAGGGTGCTAAACTCTATCAGTGCAAGAGGATGTGTGTGTGTGTGTGTTTCTGAGAATCAAATTCTGAGATCAATAAATCTACCAAGAAGGAGTTGTCCGGTGTGTCTAACATATACTAGTACTTGTCTGTGCTGCGTCTTCTTTTGGTCACTGAACACCCTTGATCTTCCACTATTCTAGATTTCATCTCTTTCCTCTCTTATCCAGTTTCTTTTTATTATTATTTTATTTACTTATTTATTTTTTTAAAAGATTTTATTTATTTGACAGAGAGAAACACAGCGAGAGAGGGAACACAAGCAGGGGGAGTGAGAGAGGGAGAAGCAGGCTTCCTGCCGAGCAGGGAGCCCGATGTGGGACTCGATCCCGGGTCTCCAGGATCATGACCTGAGCCGAAGGCAGTCACTCAACCAACTGAGCCACCCAGGCGCCCTCCAGTTTCTTTTTAAAAATGTTATTCATTTATTTGAGAGAGAGAGAGAGAGAGAGAGAGAGAGAGAGAGAGAGAGCACAAGCAGGGGGAACCGGAGAGAGAGAAGAAGACTCTCCACTGAGCAGGGAGCCCGACATGGAGCTCAATTCCAGGATCCTGAGATCATGACCTGAGTTGAAGGTAGGCACTTAACTGACTGAGCCACCCAGGCACCTCAAGATTTAACAAATATTTTCAAAAGACTTACTATAGGTGGGTTGGCACCTCTCTTGGTGCTGGGGGCATAGTAATGGACAGAGTGGAACTGGCTCCTGCCTTAGTGGAGCTCACCTTCCACCAGGGAACTCAGACGGCCTTTGAGCAGCAAGGTTGTATGCCAGTGGCTCTCAAGTTTGGCTGCTTTTTTGGAATCATCTGGAAGGTTTGATGCCTGGATGCCACTTCCAGAGACTCTGATTTTCTGGGTCTTGGATGTGGCCTGGGCACTGAAGTTTAAAGACAGACAAAACTTCCCAGGAGATTAAATGAACAGGCAGAGCTGAGAGCCCTTGGCCTGGGCAGGGGAACCCGGAAGTGGGAATTGGTATGATGCATCAGAGAATGGCTTCTCTGGTTGGAGTGCCAATCGCTAGGGCAGTGGTGAGGCTCAAGGCAGACCATGTCGGCAGGGGCTGGGCCCCACTAGGCCCTCTGGCTTACCTCAAGTGTTTTGTTTCTGTGTGTTGAGAGCCAACAGGAAACTACCAAAGTTTTTAAGCATGGGGTTGAGTTTGGTTTGGGAAAGATCTTTTTGGCTTCACTGAGGGGATGGGTTGGAGGGAAAGACTAATACTGGGGAGATCAGAGAGGCAATGAATGGAAGAACCCTGGTGAGAGATAGTAGCTGCTTGTTGCCGTTTGGGTTCCCAGGATCAAACTCTGGGATGAAGTTGGGTGGGCGGGACATTTATTCTTTGCTATGGAAGGGTGGAGGGAAAGCAGGAATGGGCAGAGAGAGAAGCGAACTTGCAAGGCAGGTGAGGGGGGATAAAATACGTGACGCCAGATATACCGCTGTGGCACGCGATGTTTTGAGCTGAAGGTTATCAAGGTCCACCAGACTCAGCAACAGTTCTTATAATTTTTAATTTTTAAAATTTATTATTATTATTTTTTACCTCTCCCTTAACTGCCTAAAGGAATTTATATAGAGGGGGCCTATACCAGGAAAAGATCCAATATCAGAGATAACTTTTTATATCAGAAAGACTGATCTGCCTGGTATGGCAAACATTTATTTACCAAACATTTGTTCTTCCCATCTTCCTGTGAATTGTCTCCCACCTCTTTGAGGTTCCAGACCCCTACCCCCTTCTACTTAGCTCAGGATAGCATATAAGCCTCAATTGCCTGACTGTCTTTGAGCATCCTATCATTGGTCTTTCTGTACATAGGAAATATTTGTCTTATGTCAATTTGATTATTAGACCAGCCAAAGACCTTAGAAGGGAAGAAGGGAAAAGTTTTCCTCCCACTACAGGCATGACAGAGACAAGGCCAGCCCCGCTGGAAGCTCCGTGCTGCATTTGGTCTGACAGGTGTGCCCTTCATTGGCACAGAGAAGCCAGGCGCTTATTCCTGTGTCTCGGTCAGCTTCAGGGTTTGGGCTGCTGTAGGTTGGTGGCTCCTGCAGCTAATATGGGAGCGGATAGCAGGACAAGTCCTCTCCTGGAGAGGGGTGTCCGTGGCTCATCTCCATGTCTACTCCTGCCGGAGTAGTGTGGGGGTGCTGAGAGAGTGACCAGAGGATGACTAGGAATGCCAGTAGAAGGTAGAACCAGTGGGGCCAGATGATTCATCAGATTGATGAGATGTGGGAGTTCATACATTCCTTCATTTGCTCGCAAATATTTACTGAGAACTATTATGTACCAGGCACCGTTCAAGGCACTGGGGATTCAACAGTGAATGAAACTGACAAAAATTCTTATCCTCCTGGAGCTTAGATTATAGTAAGGGAGAAAGAATAACAAATACACCGCAGGTGAAACACACAGAATGTTAGAAAGGGATACATGCTAAGATGCATGCTAAAAAGAACAATACCACGTAGGAGAAGGATTAAATGTGTGGGCATGAGTGTGGATGCTGCAATCTTAGGAGGGTGGGCGGTGAAGGCCATATTAAAAAGTGACTTTTTTAAAAAAAGATTTTATTTATTTGAGAGAGAGGGAGAGTGAGAGTGAGAGAGAGCATGAGCAGGGGAGAGGGAGAGGGAGAAACAGATCCCCCACTGAGCAGGGATCCACGACGTGGGACTCGATCCTGGGACCCTGGGATCATGACCTGAGCAAAAGGCAGCTGCTTAACTGACAGAGCCACCCAGGCGCCCCAATAAAGCAACTTTTGAGTAAAGATGTAAAGGAAGTGAGGGAGCCAGCCATGCGGCTATCTGAGAAAAGCACATTCTCAGTGAAGATACAAGTACAAGGGCTCTGAAACTTGAAGTGATGGAGAAAATATTAATAATGAAGATTGAATTTATGAGTGCATCCTATCCGTAGCTGTTATACTGGGAACAGCACAAAAGTGAGGAAACACTCTTCCAGTATTATCACGAGCAAGTCACCTGTTACTATAAATTAAATACCAGCCCACATTCATGTCAGAACCATACTCATTTGCCAGTTTCAAACTTAGGTTGTCTAGCCACGTAAGAGGCTAGCAAAAATCAGTGGAAGCCTTTGGCTTATTGATGAGTTGGATCTATGGTATTTACAATGAAGAATATTGTATATTTTACTATTACTTGTAAATCATGTATTAGACATCCCTTATATCAGTAAACTTTAGATGCCAAAGGTCATCCCATCCAAACTGGTTGTTAAACATTTACCACTACAACCCTGGGTTGGAGAAAGATGCAGAAGCAGGCTGGGTCCTTGTGGTGACTTTATGGATTCCTTGCCATAGGTAACATAAGGACTCTAGCACCCAGTAAAATGAAGCTGTGACCTTCCTTCTGGGGTCTCAGATTTCCTTAATATCCTCCTTCCAATTTCCACGTGGAAGTTTTGAGTTCATCTGGTTCCCGTGATATCCCTTTAGCTGTTTCACACTCAGAGTCTCTTCCTCTCTGTCCAATGTCTTTGGGTTGCTGAGTCTCCTGGGGAGGTTGTCCGGCAGGGGGTTCCCTGAGGGGGCGGGTACCCAAAGCTGCAACTTTGTTTACCATCCCAGACCCCAGCTTGTCTGGGTGAAAGGATCAGACATCTTATCTTCCTCAGTTTCACTGCATGTGATAAACAGGTGAGTATTGGCTAATAGTTATTATATTTGTTATTATTAATGGTAGCTGATAGTTTTGAGCAGTTACTCTGGCCCAGGTGTTTTGCTGGGAACTTTACATGTGTCATATCTGATGCTCACTCCCACTTGTGAGGTCATTTTACAGAAGACATTAAAGCTCATAGAAATTAAGTAGCTTATGGTCACATGATGATTCAGGTAGAGTCTGGATTTGAACCCTAAGACCTGTGTGACTTCAAAGATAGGTACTTAAGGGCGCCTGGTGGCTCAGTCGGTTAAGTGTCCACCTTTGGCTCAGATCATGATCCCAAGGTCCTGGGCCTGAGTCTCGTGTAGGGCTCCTCGCTCAGTGGGGAGCCTGCTTCTCCCTCTGTCTGCTGCTCCCCCTGCTTATGAGCTCTCTCTCTGAAAAATAATAAAATCTTTAAAAAATATATAGTTTCTTAAAGCTACTATTCTATATTGCACACAGATGCTAGCCTTGTCTACAATGTAAAAGAAAAAATAAAAAAATACACAAGAAAGTAAAAAAAAAAAGAAAAGTAATTAGCATTACAACCTGATAGAACTGTTTTCATACATAATATCTTCCCAAGAGAGAAGGCAGATTGAGCTGCTTGGATAGGTCATAGAAGGTTCATTGAAAATGTAATTAGACTATTATCTGTGAAACAGTCTCTTTGGACTGAGCAACCTGTTTAATGAAACAAAGCCAACTTCAGTGCTCTTTTCCTGTCAGTCTGATTCCCAGGAGCAAACTAACAGTGGTGGGAACTGACAGCTTTGAGGTCTCTCTCTGAATCTCTCTGTCTCAGTTCTGCAACCTCGCCTTGGGCACCCCTGGGGAAAGAATACAAATATTCTGTACCTTAAAGATTTTATTTATTTATTCATTTGAAAGGAGAGAGAGCAAGCAAGAGGGGATGAGGGGAGGAGCAGAGGGAGAGGGACAAGCAGACTCCCTGCCGAGCACAGAGCCCAACACGGGGCTCCATCTCACAACTCTGAGATTATGACCTGAGCCGAAATCAAGAGTTAGGTGCTTAGGGGTGCCTGGGTGGCTCAGTTGGTTGGACGACTGCCTTCGGCTCAGGTCAGGATTCCAGAGACCCGGGATCGAGCCCCACATCGGGCTCCCTGCTCGGCGGGAAGCCTGCTTCTCCCTCTCTCGCTCCCCCTGCTTGTGTTCCCTCTCTGGCTGTGTTTCTCTCTGTCAATATAAATAAAATCTTTAAAAAAAAAAAAAGAGTTAGGTGCTTAACTGACTGAGTCATCCAGATGCCCCCAAAATTCTATGCTTTTGCCAAGTTACTTTGCCTGTATGTCCTAGGGCATTGGGTAGCTAGGATCAGATAGAAGAATGTCTAAATTCTTAACCTTTCATAACTTAAAATTATTTAGAAACGGGGATAGAAGTGAAGATAATGGAAGGTTCTTGCCCTACTGAATCTTTCCTCCCTCCCTCGCTCCCTTCCTTCCATCTTTCCTTCCTACGTTCATCGTCCAGGGCACTCAGAAGTCCTTGGAGATTCATAGATGGATAAAACCTACTTGTTACCCTTGAAAAACTCACAGCTTGGGAAATAAACAATCTAGAATTACATTACAATAATTTTATCAGCTATTTTATTTTCAATTAAAAGTGGTAGGGACCAGGATACCCGTTTTCCCCCAGCAAACATGACCAAGTTCTTCCTGTTCTAGCTACAGGGAGGTTTTAAGTAAGGATTATGCCCCAGGGCCCCATCCCTAGCTTCCTCAGAAGCTGCTTGATCCCACCCTCCAGCCCCCTCAGCCCAAGGAGGGGGCAGAAGGAGGCACCGGAGCCAATCCTGGGTGGCGCTTCTCCAGGAAACTACAGGAAGGGCTACTCTTTTAGGCTGGACCAAATGACACTTCCTGTTTCAAAGGGAAGAGGCTTATTGTCCAAATGGCTTCAGCAGCTTGGTGCTAGCCAGTGGAAGAGGTAAATATAAAGTCAATAGAGGAAGGCATCTTAATGTCCTCTTGAAATGCAAGCTAGGTTTAAAAATCCAGAGGTGTGTGCTCTGGGCACAGCTGGTTTCTAGTGTGGGCAGGTTTGTTCACCTGCATGGGGTGAATGAATGTGTAAGAAGCAGAAAGATTTTCCAAATCGTTGATGGCCATGGATTGCCCTCTCCTCTGTTCCTGGGCTCCACATCTCCCAAACTGGAGACTCACGGTGCTACCATGACAGTGCTAGGAGCTTAATCCTCAGGGACTGAGTTCCCAAACTGTCGTAAATCCAGGCTCGCTCGGATGAGCAGCAGCTCCCCACACCGGTGGGTCAGCCCAGGACACAGCTCAGGCATTAGCTCCTATTTAAGAAAACAGGTTCTCCTAGCACCAGAGGCTCAGCCCCCTGGGCCAAAGGCTGTGTCTTTATCATTACGAGAGCTTGGCATCATGTATCTGGCACATAGGAAGTGCTTAATAAAGTGTCTTAGTTTATTTGATTTTATAAAATAAAATAATTCAAAACTCTTTCTCTTTAAAGGACCCATATAATGTTTTTAAATGAAATAAGGATAGATGGACAATTTTTTCAGGAAAAATTACAGGTTCTTTAAGAACAAGAGGGGGTGGTGGTCTTAGTCTCTTCTGGCTGCCATAACAAAATGCCACAGAGGGTGTGATTTCTTTTCTTTTCTTTTTTTTTTTTTAAGATTTTATTTATTTGACAGAGAGAAACACAGCCAGAGAGGGAACACAAGCAAGGGGAGTGAGAGAGGGAGAAGCAGGCTTCCCGCCGAGCAGGGAGCCTGATGTGGGACTCGATCCCGGGTCTCCGGAATCATGACCTGAGCTGAAGGCAGTCACTCAACCAACTGAGCCACCCAGGCGCCCCATAGGGTGTGATTTCAACAACAGAAAATAATTTTTTCCCTGCTCTGGTGAGAAGTCCAAGATCAAGGTCTAGCACAGTAGGTTTCTGATGAGGCCTCTTTCTGGCTGGTAGGGGGCTGCTTTGTTCTCACAAGGCCTTCCCTCCGAGCACTATAAGGAGAGAGGAGGTGTGTTCTCCAGTGTCTTCCTATAAGAACACCAATCCTGTAGAATCAGGGCCCCACTCTTAAGACCTCACTCAATCTTAATTATCTCCTAAAGGCTCCACCTCCACATACAGTCACCTTGAGGGTCAGGTCTTCAGCACAAACTTTGGGGAGACACACTCTGTTCCACGGCAGGTGGTACAAAGAATAAACATGAATATCCTAAGGGTAGCCCAAATAAGAAATGGTCAGGATGAACCCTTCCCCTCAACAACCAGGGGGCCTTTCTCTGTGCTGCACATTCTTGCAAATCCCTTGCTCCCCCGGCCTCCTTACCACACTCCCCTCCTCGTGTCCTCGCCACCACTCTGTGAATTAATTTTTACTCAGGTAAGAGTGAGGAGGGAGTCACTTTCACTGTCCACAAATGGATCACACTGGGCTCCATTGCACACCCGCCTCTCCCTTCCCAGAGGCAGGGGGACTTGGGGCGAATGGAGGGCTTGAGCTACCAGTGAACTCCGGCTGGCTGTTAAGGTTGCCTTCTTTCCTCTCTCCATGTGGTGACAAATGTGAGCCAACCAGACCTGGGGAAAGTGGGGAAGCGGGAGGGAGCTGAGCTTTGGCCTCAGAAAAGCACCTAACAAACCTACACACATACTGTTATCATAAAGGAAGATATAAAAATAGGTCTCAACAAACTCATTGCCTTATTTGAGCATTAAATTTCCATTTTTATGTGGCATTTGTCTTTTTGTACCAGTGATGACATCTGCAAAGCACAAAGGTTTGGAATGTTTTTCTGATTTATGTAATTCTGGAAGGGCCCAGAATGTGGTTCTGGTAGGTCTCCTGATGGAAAAAAAAAAAAAGCCCTGTTACTATCTCTGAGAGGGACAGGTAATAAGCATTCGCTAACCTGTCTAATGAGCATCTTGGTGGAGATGAAAGGCTGGGTAGGTGTTTTTCCAGACCATACATATAATTTAAATTTAAATCTTTATTTATTTTAAGCTGATTAGTCTAGAAGTTGTTTTCTTAGGAGCAAACAGGGAGACATGCATATTTCCATTGTAAAAAAGGAAAATAAAATAGCAATGAAATGCAAGAGGCCCCTCTGGTTCTTGGTCAAGTGCCAGGTCCATCCCCCTGTGGAGCACTGGGTCATTTATTGTCCTGCAGGTGCTGTTTGTTTCCTAATCCCTGCTCTACCTGTTTCTCAGTGTCTCAGGTCTTGCTTTGAGTAGAGAATATGTTTTATTTTTTTCTTCTTCAAGGACTGTGTGTGTTTGTCTGTGTGCGTGTGACTATAGAAGCAGTTTATGTTCACTGTAAAAATGTGCCCAGTGCAGAAAAAGATAAAGAAGCAGGAACAACCCCCCTGCCCCTCCCCCCCAGGCTCCAAGTACCTAAGTACTGAGCACTGGCAATTCCTATTTATATTTTTGTCTTATTTCTTTCCATTAGCTTCCCTTTATAGTTTTGATGTGGTTGAATCACATTATATTTTTCACACTTGTAAACTGTTTTCTTCCCCTGACATTATTTTTTTTTAAAAAGATTTTGTTTATTTATTTGACAGAGAGAAACACAGCTACAGAGGGAACACAAGCAGGGGGAGTGAGAGAGAGAGGGAGAAACAGCCTTCCCTCCGAGCAGGGAGCCCAAGCAGCGAGCCTGTTGTAGGGCTTGATCCCAAGACTCAAGTTAAAGGGTAGCTTAACTGACTAAGCCACCCAGGTGCTCCTGATGCTGTTTTTAAATTGAGGAAATAGAGTAATAGCTTTACAGACAGGAGAAAGAAACATTACTGTGAAAGTGAGTAGATTACAAGATGCGTTCACATTTCAGAAACATTAAAATAATAATCGAAACCAGGAAACAAAAGCCCTGAGCCTTAAAATTAAGAAAATATGGTGTGTGCTTCTGGTCAGTGGCTGGAGAAGGAACTAGAACATGAACCTCCTCCTGCCTCATGTACAGAAAGGATCTGGTGACCCAAATAGAACAAAACAAGCAGCAATCTGAAACTGTATTATTTTTTTCCTGATTGCAAAAGTCATACTTGTTAGAAGAAATTCAACTGATGAATGGATCAATAAAATGAGGCATACCTGTGAGTGGAATATTACCGAACCATAAAGAGGAAGAAAGTACCGTTACAGGCTGCACCATGAACCTTGAAAACATGCCAAGTGAGAGGAGCTGGACACAAAAGGACAAATATTGTATGATTCTATTTATACAGAATTTAAATGCAGAATAGCAAAAATCACAGAGATAGATGAATGCTTGCCAAGAGCAATGAATGAGAAGTGACGGCTTAGTAAGTAAAGGGTTTCCTTTCAGGGCGATGGAAATGTTCTGGAACTAGAGAGTGGTGACGGTTGCCCAATACTGTGAACTGACTAAATGTCACTGAGATGGATGATATGAAATGATTAAAATGGTAAATTATATGTCATGTGTATTTTGCCACAATAAAAATAGATAAATAGCCTCCCTCAAGGTAATATTTGTTGAAAAATTTAGAAAACTCTAAATTGCAAAAAAAAAAAGAAAAAGTGAAAGCAATATTATTGATGGAGTCTTGAGTCCCTTTAGTGATCAGAGCTTGTCGCTTACTTTCTGTGGTTTTTGGTCTCACTGAACCCAAGGGCATAATAGTAAGGCTGACAGTCACTGGAGACCCAAAGGTCCTTCCTTTATGGGGCCACTTCTGTTGTTGGAATGACTCCTCTGCATCCACGAGAAGGAAGGGGACGGGCAATCTCTTTCTCAGGGCCTTTACCAGTGTTTCTGCTGTTTCCAGAGGCTGTGAGGTGGTTCTCTTCATCTGCCCCACCCTTTCCCCACTATCCTCCATGGCTCTCCTTACATTAGAGTACATAGGGATTCATAACTGAGAGGAAGATAAGGCAACTTCCTCCAGGAAACTTCAGGTACAGTAGGAGGAGCTCCTTTCCTTGCATGAGAAGTTGCTGGGCTATACCCCAGAGAAGGTGCTCTTAAGGGTAAGGGAGAGAGGGCAGAGAAATCTTCTCAGCAGCCAAGAACTGAGGATGTGTAGGAGTTAGACATGCAAAATTCTGTTTTCTAAGATCCACTGCTTAAACTTTCTCTACATTCTACCACAGAAGTAGCAGTAGGTCTTTGCTTCTAGTCCACTTTGAACAAGGAAGAGCTAGGGGTGGAGAGATGGTTCCAGGGACAGAGAAGAATGGATGAAGGCAGGGAGACAGAGGAGAGCCTGGCATGTGGGATGAGCTGAGAGGCTCTCCATTTGTCTAGTGGAGTCTGTGAGGGTCTCTGGGGTAAGAGGGGCTGCAGGGTCAAATCATAGAGGAGCTTTGAGGCCTTTAGTACTTTTTTTTTTTTTTTAAAGATTTTATTTATTTATTTGACAAAGAGAAACATAGCTAGAAAGGGAAAACAAGCAGGGGGAATGAGAGAGGGAGAAGCAGGCTTCCCGCTGAGCAGGGGAGCCCGATGTGGGACTGGATCCCAGGTCTCCGGGATCATGACCTGAGCGAAGGCAGTCGCTTAACCAACTGAGCCACCCAGGCGCCCCTTTAGTACTTTCTCCTATGATCAAAGTGAGCCTCATTTTCTTTTCTTTTCTTTTCTTTTCTTTTCTTTTCTTTTCTTTTCTTTTCTTTTCTTTTCTTTTCTCTCTCTCTCTCTCTCTTTCTTTCTTTCTAAAAGATTTTATTTATTTATTTGACAGAGAGAGAGAGCGTGTACAATCAGGGGGAGCAGCAGGCAGAGGGAGAAGCAGGCTCCCCATTGAGCAAGGGGGCTGATATAGGACTTGATCCCAGGACCCTGGGATCATGACCTGAGTCAGAGGTAGATGCTTAACTGACTGAGCCACCCAGGGGCCCCCCATTTTCCTTTCTTGATACAGGAATATTTAAGAATTCATTTTCTGGGCCCAGATACATTATGAAGGGCAGTCTGCTTTACTCAATCTATCAATTTAAATGCAAATCTCATCCAAAAACATTCTCACGGAAATGATGTTCAACCAAATATCTGGGTATCCTGTGCCCTAGTCAAGTTGATGCAGAAAACCAACCATCACACCAGGTATGGTTTGATTTTTTTCCATTTAGCTTTTTAATCATTCTGGAATTGATTTTGATATATGGTGTAAGATATGGATCTAAATTGATTTATTTTATAAATAACCAACCGACCATCCCAACACTCTATATTGCTTATTCCTTTCCAATTTCCATTGAATTGGGTTTAAGTTCAGTTTGTTTTAGCTCAACAGATGTTCTTCCTTTTTTTTTGTCTTACAAATCTTAGATATTGAGGAGGGAGGCAAGATGGCGGAGGAGTACGAGGCCTTGTTTCAACTGGTCCCCTGAATTGAGCTGGATAGCTACCAAACCATCCTGAACACCTATGAAATCAGTGTGAGATTGGAGGCTTCTGACCACTCCGGATTTTCCTAGGGTGCATCTTGCCTGGATCGTGGTTGATATTTTGGGTTCTGTTCATTCACTCAACCATCCCTCAACAGAATGACTAGCAGGAGGAACTCTCAACAAAGAAAATAACCAGAGATAATGGCCTCTGCCCCAGACCTAATGGATATGGATGAAAGGAAGATGTCAGAAAAAGATTTCAGAGTAACATTTATAAGGTTGCTATTTAGGCTTGAGAAAAGTATTAATAGACAACATAGAATCTCTAAGGGAAGAATGAAGAGCTGATTATGCTGAAGTTAAAAATGCTATGAAGGAGATGCAGTCTAAACTGGATACTCTGCCAGGGTAAATAAGAAAAGAGAATCTAGAAGATAAACTGACAGAAAGGAAGGAAGTCAAGAAGGATAGGGATAAACAACTACAAGCCCATGAGATCAGATCTAGAGGGATCAACGACGCCATGAAATGTTTCAAAGTCAGAATTATTGGGATTCCTGAGGGGAATGAGATAAAGGACTAGAATGTATACTTGAGCAGATCACAGCTGAGAATTTCCCTAATCTGGAGAAGGAAATAAGCATCTGTGTCTAAGGGGCAGAGAGGACCCCTCTGAAGATTAAAAAAAAAAAATAGACCAATTCCACGATATGTAATAGTAAAACTTGCTAATCCTAGCACCAAGGCAGCTATCCTGAGAACAGCTAGGGGGAAAAGATTTCTTACCTATGGAGGGAGGAACATCAGAGTAACATCAGACCTGTCCACAGAGATCTGGCAACCAGAATGGGCTGGCAAGACAAAATCAGGGTACTAAATGAGAAGAACATGTAACCAAGAATATTTTATTGAGTAAGGCTGTCATTCAGAATGGATGGAGACACAAAGAGCTTCCAGGACAGGCGAAAGTAAAAGAATATATGACTACCAAGCCAGTCCTGCAAGAAATAATAAAGGGGTGTTTCATAAAAGAAAAAAGACTCTGGGGCACCTGGGTGATTCAGTTGTTAAGTGTCTGCCTTTGGCTCAGGTCATGATCCCAGAGTCCTAGGATTGAGCCCTGTGTCAGGCTCCCTGCTCAGTGGGAAGCCTGCTTCTCCCTCTCTCACTCTCCCTGCTTGTGTTCCCTCTCCAGCTGTGTTTCTCTCTGTCAAACAAATAGTCTTTAAAGAAAGAAAGGAAAAAGACCCCAAGAGTAGTATGGACCTGAAAGTAACAGAGACAATCTACAGAAACAGGGACTTCACAGGCAATATGATGGCACTAAATTCATATCTTTCAGTTACTCTCAGAGTGAACAGCCTAAATGCTCCCATGAAATGGCACAGGGTTTCAGGCTGGTTAAAATGACAGGACCCGTCCATATGCTGCCTAGAAGAGACTAATTTTGAACCTAAAGACGTCTCCAGATTGAAAGTAAGGGGATGGAGAACCATTTATCATGCAAACAGAACTCAAAAGAAAATTGGGATAGCAATTCTCATATCAGACAAATTGGATTTTTAAACCAAAGACTGTACTAAGAGATGTAAAGGAATACTCTATCATACTTAAAGGGTCTATCCCACATGAAAATCTAAAAATTGTAAGTATCTATGCTCCCAACATGAGAGCACTCAGCTACATAAGCCAACTGTTAACCAAAATAAAGAATCATATTGATAATAATATATTAATAGTAGGAGATCTCAACAACCCACTCTCAGCAATGGACAGGTCATCTAAGCAGATCAACAAAGAAACAAGAGCTTTGAATGACACATCAGACCAGATGGACTTAGTAGATATATACAGAATATTCCACCCTAAAACAACAGAATACTCATTCTTCTCTAATGCACATGGAACTTTCTCCAGAATAGATCACATACTTGGTCACAAATCAAGTCTCAACCTATACCAAAAGATTGAGATTATTCCCTGCATGTTATCAGTCTACAATGCCTTAAAACTGGAACTCAATCACAAGAAAAAATTTGGAAGGAATTCAAACACATGGAAGTTACTGAAGAATGACGAGGTCAACCGGAAATTAAGGAAGAACTTAAACAATTCATGGAAACTAATGAGAATGGAAACACACTGGTCCAGAGCCTATGGGATACTGTAAAGTTTGTCCTTTTAGCAGTGTGGCAGGATACAAATCAAAACCACAGTGAGATATCACCTTATACCAGTTAAAATGGCAAAAATTAACAAGACAGGAAACAACAAGTTTTGGTGAGGAGGTGGAGAAAGGGGAACCCTTTTACATTGTTGGTGGCAATGGAAATTGGTACAACCACTCTGGAAAGGTTTCTCAAGATGTTAAAACCTGTTGAGGTTCCTAAAGACATTAAAAAGAGAACTACCCTATGACCTAGCAATTGCACTAAGTATTTACCCCAAAGATACAGGTGTAATGAAAAGGAGGGGCGCATGTACTCCAATGTTCATAGCAGCAAAGTCCACAATAGCCAAGCTGTGGAAGGAGCTGAGAGGCCCTTCAACAGATGAATGGATAAAAAAGATGTGGTTCATATATACAATGGATTATTACTCAGCCATCAGAAGGACTGAAAACCTACCATTTGCATTGACATGGATGGACTGGAGGTGATTATGCTTAGTGAAATAAGTCAAGCAGAGAAACACAATTACCATGTGGTTTCACTCATGTGGAATATAAGGAATAGTGCAGAGAACCATAGAAGAAGGGATGGAAAACTGAAGGGGGAGAAATTGGAGAGGGAGATGAACCATGAGAAACTATGGATGCTGAAAAACAAACTGAAGGTTTCAGAGGGGAGGGGGGTAGGAGGATGGGGTCACAGGGTGATGGGCATTAGGGAGGGCACGTTTTGTGATGAGCACTGAGTGTTATAGGCAACTGATGAGTCATTGAACACTACATCAAAAACTAATGATGTACTATACAGTGGCTAACCAAACATAATAAAAAAAAAGTGAGGGCACCTGGGTGGCTCAGTGGGTTAAAGCCTCTGCCTTCGGCTCAGGTCATGATCTCAGGGTCCTGGGTTGGAGGCCCACATCGAGCTCTCTGCTCAGTGGGGAGCCCGCTTCCTCCTCGCTCTCTGCCTGCCTCTCTGCTTACTTGTGATTGCTCTCTCTGTCAAATAAATAAATAAAATCGTTAAAAAAAAGTGAAAAAAATCTTATATATTTGTTTCTTTTCTATAAAAATTTTCTAGGCTCTTTTGCCTCCTATCATGGCCAATGCCTTGAAGAAGCAGAGAATTCTCCCTTTATAAAAAAGAAAATGAAGAAACAAACAAACAATCCCCCTCCCCCAAATTTAATCTCTGGCAGGGCACCACTCAGCTATGATGCTCCATCCATATAAAAAGACTACAGAATGCGATACAATATAACTATATAATTAGTAACTTTATTTTGCACGTTCCAGAAAGGCAAGGATCAGTATGGACTGGGTTTTGGTAGGGACATCATAGAAGAAGGGGGATTGGTCTGGAAAAGCAAGTAGTGGGAATCTAGGAGAAACATTTGAAGAAAGGTGGAAAATAAATCTGAAGGTGAAAGTTGTAGCCTAAGAATGTGTTTGGGGATGAGTGAAGTCAGAATACTTGCTGCCTTCATTTCTGGATCTGTGAAATGGGTTTTATTTCTCCAGCTCCCTCCTTGATGAGGGAGTGGCATGTAGGGGATGGAGAGCATTTGTGATGTATTTAGAAATCTTTAAAGAAAAGCCAAGTGGACTACAAGGCATTTATTCATTAAGTTTGAAAATCTTTCATCCCCCATCCCACCCCCCCACCTGAGACCTTGGTTATAGAAAAATAATGCAATAATTGTGTTGCTACATGTTTTTCCTCTGGTGTGTTTCTTATTCCTCTGGAGTAAGAGGCATGGACATTTAGATCTCAACTGAGGGCATTGATTGGGAGGGTTTCTCCCAGAGTTGGCCCACTTGGAAACTAGGTAATCCAAGCTAGAGGAAAAAGCCCCCCCCGCCCCCCAGCTTGTTAGCACACACAACACAAAGCTTTTAACTCAGATCACAGAGTTCAGTTGGCCTTTACGCGTGGGGAGGCTGGAGGCTGTTAAGTTCGGTTGGAAAGGGGATGGCAGGAATGTTCTCGCTTTTCCTCAGTCAAGAGTTTGTTGGGGTGGGGGAAGTGGGGAGGGAGAGGGAAGTTTGCCAAAATGGGAAAGGAGGAGCTAGAGAAGGGTGGAGTGAGCTAGGAACGTACTTGAGAGTTATCAGGAGCTGAGGCCTCTTTTCATGGAAACCTGGCTGTTGGGTTAGTTGATGTGTTTTTCCAAACTCCTGTGATTCAGGACTGTGGCTTTCGTAATTATCCAAGTCTACTTTGCCCTTGTGCGTAAATAGCCAATCATCTCAAACTGTCAAAAGGACCCAGAAGTCTCAAATAAGGATCAGTTTCCTAAAGTCAGGGAATGAGCTGACCCACTTTTAAAAAGTTCCCGGCATAGATCTCGAGACAACATGGCTTTGTGTGGGTGTATGGAAGTATGGGGCAGGGCTAGAGCTTCACTTTTTTAAAAAACAGCTTGAATGAGATATGATTCCCATACCATACAATTTACCCACTTAAGGTATACAATTCACCAGTCTTTAGTACACACACAGATTTGTTGCAGTCATCACCAAAGTTCATTTTAGAACACTTATCACTTCAAAAAGAAACCCTGTGCCCTTTAGCAACCCTCCCACCCCCAACTTCCCGCCCCACCTCAGGCCATGTACTTTCTGTGGCTATAGATTTCCCTATTCTGGACTTTCATATGAATGGAATCTTGTAATATATGGTCTTTCATGATTGGCTTTCACTTGACATAATGTTTTCAAGGTTTGTCCATGCTGTAGCATGTATCAATATTTCATCCCTTTTAATGGTTGAATAATATTCCATTGTATGCCTATGCAGCTTTTTGTTTATACATTCATCAGTTTATGAACATTTGGGCTGTTTATATCCTTTGGCGATTATAAATACTGCTCTAAACATCCATGTCAAAGTTTCTGTGTGGACATATGTTTTCAGTTCTCTTGAGTACATATCCAGGAGTGGAATTTCTGGGTCATACTCTAATTCCAGGTTTATCTCTTTGAGGAACTACCAAACTATTTTCCACAGTGGCTCTATTGTTTTAGATCCTCATCAACAATGCAAAATAATTCCAATTTCTCCATATCCTCACAAAAACTTGCTATTATTATTTAAAAGAAATATTATAGTAGCTATTATTATGCTTATTAAGTGATATCTCCTTGTGATTTTGATTTGCATTTCCTTAATGATCAGTTTTGAGCTAATATTTGTATATGGTAAGGGATAAGGTTCCCACTTAGTTCTTTTGCAAGTGGCTATCCAGCATCATTTGTTGAAAAGGGTGTTCTTCCCCATTGAATGCTTTGGGCATCCTTGTTGTTCTTTTGACTGTATATGTATGGGTTTATTTATGGACTCTTATTTTTACTCCATTGGTTTATATGTCTATCCTTGTGCCAGTAGCATACTGTCTTGCTTACTGTTGTTTTGTAGTAAATTTTGAAATTGGCAAATGTGAACCTTACTTTGTTCTTTTTCAGGATTGTTTTGGCTATTTTGGTCCCTTGAAACTCCATATGAATTTTGCAATCATCTGATCCATTTCTGTATAGAAGTTAGCTGAATGCTAATAGGTTTTTTGTTTAATTTGTAGATCTGTTTGGAGAGTTTTGCCATCTTACCAATGTTAAGTCTACTGATCCCTGAACATGAGATGTTTTTCCATTCATTTAGATTCTTTAATTTTTTTCAAGACCATTTTGTAGTTTTTAGAATAGAGTATAAATTTTGCACTTGTTTTTTAAGTTTATTTCTAAATATTTTATTCTATTTGATACTATTGTGAATGGATTTCATCATTCTTTTTTGATTTTTTCCTTTTCTTTCTTCTTTTTTAAAAAGATTTTATTTATTTATTTGACAGAGATACAGTGAGAGAGGGTACACAAGCAGAGGGAGTGGGAGAGGGAGAAGCAGGCTTCCTTTCTGAGCGGGGAGCCCAATATGGGGCTTGATCCCAGGACTCTGGGATCATGACCTGAGCCAAAGGCAGATGCTTAACAATCCAGCCATCCACACCCCCTCCTTTTTTTTTTTTAAACCAGAACAGATGACAATTTTCATTTCACATTTCACAACAGAAATGAAAATTGCTTTTTTTTTTTTTTTTTTTTGTCCCCCTTGCAAAAACTATTCTCTCTTTGATAGGAAGGGGGAGCAAGTCTTCCTGGTCACAGCACCACGATCTCCTGGTGAAGAACAAGTAACATAAAATGGATATAAAGAGGTTCTCTCTCTTCTTATCTGTTTGGCCAAGTCATTCCTGGCTGAGTGGGCACCATCCTGGGAGAGGCAGAAAGTCTCATCACTGGGGGGTGCAGGCCATATGTGACCTCATTCCAGGACCAATTCTCCAGTGACTCCTTCCCTGTTTGATTAGTGTTCAAATAGGAGTGTGTAGACCACCTGCGGGAGTCCTCCAAGGACGCTGGAGGACTGGATAAGTCTAAGAAAGGAGAAATAGAAAGGATGGTTGAGGCCAACTGGGAAGCATAAATATGACTTCCTTTTGGTTTCTTGAGAGAAATTACTCATCCTGTTATCCTTCTTTTCCCAGCAACACTCTTCCCTTTGTTTGTCTTATGACTTTGTTCTCTGCCATTCTGCTACTCAGGGCAAGGAGTCTCAGTTCAAATCCTGCCTT
>PITA01006188.1:29751-102701 GCA_004023965.1 Spilogale gracilis
TTTTTTTTTAAGATTTTATTTATTTATTTGACAGAGAGAAACACAGCCAGAGAGGGAACACAAGCAGGGGGAGTGAGAGAGGGAGAAGCAGGCTTCCCGCCGAGCAGGGAGCCCGATGTGGGACTCGATCCCGGATCTCCGGGATCATGCCCTGAGCCGAAGGCAGTTGCTTAACCAACTGAGCCACCCAGGCGTCCCACCAAACAATATTATTACAATATTATTGACTATATTCCTTAAATGTTATTCATCTCTGTGAGTTATTTATTTATAATCTTCTTTATTTCACCTCCACTCACCTCCCCTCTGGCAACCATTTGTTCTCTGTATTTGTGTTTGTTAGGGGGGTGCCTGGGTGGCTCATTTGATTAAGTGTCAGACTCTTGATTTGGGCTCAGATCATCGTCTCTCAGTCATGAGGTCGAGCCCCATGTTAAGCTCTGAGCTGTGCACTGAGCCAACTTGGGATTTTTCCTCTCCCTCTCTCTCTGCCCCTCATCTGATGCTTCTGCTGTCTCTCTCTCTAAAAAAAAAAAAAAAATTCTTGGGTGCCTGGGTGGCTCAGTTGGTTAAGCGACTGCCTTTGGCTCAGGTCATGATCCTGGAGACCCCGGGATCGAGTCCCACATCAGGCTCCCTGCTCAGTGGGAAGCCTGCTTCTCCCTCTCTCACTCCCCCTGCTTGTGTTCCCTCTCTGGCTGTTTCTCTCTGTCAAATAAATAAAATCTAAAAAAAAAAAATCTTTTTTGTTGTTGCTTGTTCATTTTTTTTTTTTTTTAGATTCCACATATAAGTGAAATATTGTCTGAGCAATCAAAAAAGTTTTTTAAAAAGGATTTATTTATTTGAGAGAGAAAGAGAGAGCAGGAGCAGGGAGAGGAAGAAAGAGGGAGGTAGACGGACAAGCAGACTCTGTGGCTGAGCACAGAGCCCAACTAGGGGCTCAGTCTCACGATCCAGGGATCATGATCTGAGCTAAAGCCAAGAGTCTGATGCTTAACCAAATGAGCCACTCAGGCACCCCGATGCCAATCAAATTTTAACACAGAGTTTTACCCCACTTTTTTATTCTTTGCATTTTTTCTTCCTGGTGTGGTGGGAAAACCTGGGACTGGAAGTCAAGAGACCGAAGCCAAGAACATTGGGGACGTCACAAAAGCTCCTGGGCCTCAGACTCCTGCCCTGTCAAACCAGTGGTGGAATGGGGGCTCCCTGGAGCCCCTCTCTGGCTTTGACTGATCTTCCTGAGTCTGCAATTAATCTCTCATTGGACACTCCAGTGAGCTCTATCTTTTCTCACATTGCTGAATTTCTCCTGTTCATAAAGTAGCTACGATGTTCCTTCTTGCTATGTAAGGGAGGGCAACAGAAGGAAGGTCCTCTCAGAGCTCACACGTGCTAGTGAGAAAACCAGGAAGCATAGTTCCAATTCCTGGGAGTACACCTGAAGTTCTAGAGCTGTCAGTTAAACTCCCAGTGTTGCCTCTGACTTCCTTTGTTCAACTAGACAGAGTTAATGAATTACTTTTTGTTTCAACACAGGCAGTGGTTGAGGTTAAACATTCCTTGAAAACTGGATGATCATGGAGATGTAAAATAGGGTAAAAATGAATTGATGAGCAGCCAGGCCTGTGAACTTGGCACCTATGCCAGGGAAGCTTCGCCATTTTGGCAGCATGGCTCAGCCTATGGTTCGGTGTTGAGTCTGGGTCCAAACGAAGTATGGATCTTCCTCCTTTTCCCCATTCCCTGTGCAGCCACTTCATCCAGCCCTGAATGTTTTATCAGCTTACCTATTGTAATAGGTCCAGGCTCATGTGTCATTCTGGCACACTCCTTGAGCCCATCCTAGGATTTGTTCACCTGAAATCAGAGGCTGCTAACCATTTTCTTTTCTTTCTTTTTTTTTTTTTTTAAGATTTTATTTATTTGACAGAGAGAAACGCAGCCAGAGAGGGAACACAGCAGGGGGAGTGAGAGAGGGAGAAGCAGGCTTCCCGCCAAGCAGGGAGCCCGATGCGGGACTCGATCCTAGGTCTCCGGGATCATGACTCGAGCCGAAGGCAGTTGCTTAATCAACTGAGCCACCCAGGCGCCCCTGCTAACCATTTTCTTAATGAGTGCCCAGGGGCTTCATGTTTTGCTGTGGGCCCCTCTTTAATTCTGTTTAGCTCAATGCAGCTTCATAAATTTAAATACTTCCTGATATATTCAGAACCATAAGGAAACACAGTGTCACATATAAAAGGACTACATGACCCAGTCCTAGACTCCAGAGAGCTTACAATTTCCTAGGAAGATCATATATGTACATGAAACAATCTGAGAACAGTTGAGAGGAAAGAGCTCTAGTCTCCATTGGGCTGAATAGAGGCTCGAGTGCTCAAATGGATAACTGAGTCAGTAAGTTCCAGGACTGGTGAGAAAGGAGAGACACTGGAGGTGGCCACAATTTTGGGAAAGAGAAAATGTGGGCCTTGATCTGCTCTTGGCATTTTCAGAATGAGACAGGTGATACCAGTTTATATGAACATTTCAGGCCCTGGAGGATCAGAGGAATCCCCTAGACTCTGATGTAAGTGAGACAGGTTGAGAAAGAGGGATCTTAGGAGAGGTAAGAATTAGTAGAGAAAAGGGCCAGTGATGGAAAGTGGACTTGAAGGAACAGCCTGTTTAATTTGGACTGCACGAGATGGTTTCCAAGCAAATAGCCCTCCCCTGTCTCCATCCCATACCTTTTTCACTTTCCAGACCCTGATGTCATGACTCAGCACAGCTGCAGTTATGTATCTTTTCCCTTCCGCCTGAACCCCCTCAGCTAAAGTACCACTTTCTTGGCACCCAAAATGGAGTGCACTGCCAATGGAGCAGATGAAAGACTGATTTTGGACTGTCAGCCCTGCTGGAAAGCTAAGGGCTACTGCCTGGCTTTCTCTGAGGTGGCCACTAAAAAATGCGGTGGGGTGCGTCTTCCAAGAGGGTGGAATCTGCAAAAACCTTTTCTAAGAAATGGGCACTGGGAGACCTCCATCATTTCTTAATCAGTCTGGACTCCTTTAGATGGAATTGCAGGGTTCACTTCTGTCCAGTGAGACAGGGATGGCATTGTGGAGGGAGTTAATGTGACGGTTTACCCGGGAAGGTCCGAGGACTCCAGGGAAGGAGGGGTCACTGGATGGGGCAAGGGCCACTCCCAGCTATTATAAGAACCCACAAAACTACCAGAAGAGAACAGATTTTCTTTTTCATCCTGATAGGTCAACTACTTCGTTGGAGTGTGCCAGGAGCCATTGGTAACAGGTAACTTTGTTACTTAAAATATCGTCAAGAAGGGGCGCCTGGGTGGCTCAGTTGGTTGGGCGACTGCCTTCGGCTCGGGTCGTGATCCTGAGACCTGGGATCGAGCCCCGCGTCGGGTTCCCTGCTCAGTGGGAAGCCTGCTTCTCCCTCTCTCACTCCCTCTGCTTGTGTTCCCTCTCTGGCTGTGTTTCTCTCTGTCAAATAAATAAAATCTTAAAAAAAAAATCATCAAGAAGAATCTGGGTGCGCCTTGGTCTTTCCTAGCTAGAGGAATGGATATATGACCTAAGGAGGGTTTAAGATGATTAGGATCCTTGCTTTAGGGACCTTGGAAATGGTACCTTCCTGGAGGGTTGGAACATTCCTATAAATTAATTCTCTTATGCCCATCTCCTCCCAAGACAAGTGAGAGAAGGGGACGGCAGATCCACAGAGAGAAGACCACAAGAGGACAGAAAACACAATTTCCTTTTACTGTGCTCCTTCCATCTGCATTATTCTTGGGCAGTGAAGGATTGGCATGGCTGGTCACCACTTTAGCTCTGGTCTGACTGTGATAGGATGCCACAAAGAGATGACCTTTGTGGCCCAGGCAACTCAGAAAGGCAGTTTGTTGCTAACCAGTGAATAACTGAACGATCTGGGTCTGAGAGAATTTGGGCTAGATGTCCTTTCTTGAGAAATTTTGAGATAAGAGGAAAAAACAGGCAATTTGCTGATTTTATTGTCTTGTGAGAAGCAGTATCTTGTGGTGGTTAAGAGCAGGGGCTTTGAATTAGCTTGACCCATACGTTGTGTCCCTTGCTTAAGAGCTCTATGCTCTAGACCAAGTTCCTTACCTTCTCCACGCCTCAGTTTCTCAGTAAAACAGGGACAATAGTCCTATCTAAATAAATCTTGTCTAAAAATTGTTTAAGAACTCAATGAGATAATATATATGTGTCACATGGTGATACAACTGGTAAATGATAGCCAGTAGGAATAATTATTACTTATAGAAGATTTGGGTAGGGAAGATATTTGGTGAATTCAGTGAGATGGGTCATTTGGCAAAGAAGTTCCTTATAATAATCATTATTAAAAACAAACAAATAGGGTTACCTGGGTGGCTCAGTCAGTTAAGCGTCTGACTCTTGATCTCAGCTCAGGTCTTGATCTCAGGGTCATGAGTTCAAGCCCACCTTGGGTTCCACACTGAGTATGAAGCTTGCTTAAAAAAAAATTAAAAACAAACTAATAAATGTCCCAAAACACTGGGAAGAAATATAAATAGGACAGATGCCCTTGACCTCCTCTATGACCACATGGCAATAACCTCTGACCATTGGGCAGCTGACTGGGACTGGCTACCTGGCTTTCCTTGCCCCATGATCTACGAGAGTACAGTAGCCTTTGTCTTGCTGGTGGCTAAATAATAGGTCTGAGGTGGAAACTAAATATATCCAAGCAAAGAACGTTTACTGATCTCTTGCTGTATGCCAGATACTATTGTAAGAACTGGGGATCCAGCAATGGCCAGTGTCCTTGACCCCATGGCACATATATAGAAGTACCTATGTGTAAGCAATTAACAGGGTCATTTCTGATAGTGATAAGGGCTATGGGAACATCTTTTCCTCCAGACCCATAGTTAGAGGCTTTGCCACAACAAAGACTCCTGCTGATGTTGAATGTGGCTTTCAAGACCGCCAGGGCTGAATCCATTGTGCCTACCCATGCACACACAGGACCTGAGGGCAAAGCTTCTGACTTGGGAGACATGAGGGCCATCTGAAAAACAGAGGTCCACCCAGTGTGGGAGAGTGTTGGAAAATCCTTTTTTGCCCCTCCTGGAATTATGTTAATAGGTCTTATGTTGTAAAAGGCCCCTTTGCAATAAAATTCATGTTTTGAACCAACTTAGCACTTTCCTGTCTCTCTCATTTGCACAGATCTCTGTTATTTGGAAGTTTAAAAAAATGTGTGGAGTCCTCAGGATTACGTTTCTGGGTCAAACAGAAATATGCTCCTTTTTTTATCCTCCATACAGAAAAGTATCTCTGGAAACCTATACTAACCAACGCCAAATGCCTGGGAGTCAGGAAAAGTGATCCCTGCCAAACCTTTAAAGTTAGATTTTCATCCAAAGTGAAAATTAGAGAGCTGGCTCTCCTGCGCTTTGGATCTATGAGACAGGAAATTGAGTGGGCCCTGAACTAGAGGTCAGGGGAGCCCAGGTTCTCTGGAAGTTATTAGTCATGTTACATTGGGCAAATTGCTGAATATCTCTGGGGCTGTTTCCTCATCTGTCAAGTGGGACAATTCAAGAGTTTGTTGTGGGGGTAAAATAAGGTAATGCATCAATTTTCAGGATCCGTCCAACACCGTGGCTTCTTTGTTCCCTGACCTCACCTCCGAAAATCTCTTTCTGCAACCCAGCTCACCTTCCACTCTCTTGGTTGCACTCTAGATCACACCATCACCAGCAACTGCTCTTATCTCTAAAATTTGGTTTCAAGGATTCCCTCCTCTGAGAATGATCTATTCTTCTTCTGGTTTCTTGGCACTCACACTGAATAATTCTCTGATCCCCTCGGGACCACCCATCCATTGCCCCTACACCGCTGTCATTATTCCCCTCTCCCTTTGGCTTCGCTCCCTTTCTGGTCTGCTCTAGAATCAGTGCTTTATCATAACCACTCCCTCTTCTCCCTGTTACATTTTCTTGGCACAATCACAGATGTAGTTCAACCCAACTATTCACGTTGTTGCAGCTGAATGCAGTTGGGGAAAATCACTCAAAGGGGCTATTTTTTTTTTCCCATTTAAATGTCATGACCCCTTAAATAAAGGTTCATCACAGCCTAGCCCCCCATTATGTTTCCCTAGTAAGGTTGCTTTGCAACTCATCCAGATGGCTCTTTTATACTCTCTTCTCCTTTCTTAAAACTCCTCTGGCTTCCTCTGTCTGCCACTGATGAACCTCACCCCATAAATCGAAGAGAATCGAAGGGTGGACAGAATCATCAACACCTTTCTGCTGTCCAATCTACCAGCCTCTCCACACCTGTATTCACATTCTCCATCTTCCTCTCATCACACAGGGAAATCTGCCCATTGTTTTTGCCCAGAATTCCTCTCCTTCTCAGCAACTTCACTTATGTGGTTAACTCACCTTCTTTCATGTGTCTGTCTTCTCTCTCTTGGATCCACTTCCCCATGGGATAAGCATGCTGTAATATCTCCCACCTTAACACAAAACAAAATACATTCACTTTTGACCCGCATCCTCCTGCCATCCCAGGAGCATCCCTCCTGCTCCCTGTCAGTGAAAACCTTCTGGAGAGTCTACATTCCCTGCCTTCACTTGGTCACCTTGCATTTGCTCCCCAGCCCACCCATGTCCGGATTCTGCTTCTCAGTGTTTCACTGAAGCAGCCCTGGCCGGGTTGCCGGCAACCTCTCTGCACTTCTGTCGTCCTCTTACAGGACTGTTTATCAGCATCCAACAGGATTATCTCCCTCCTCTTGCTGGAAACAGCCATGCCATTTAGGTTGGATGAGCCCTTTTCTGGTTTGCTTTTAAACCTCCTGCAACCCCTTCTCTGTCCCCTTGGGCATTTGCCTCTAACCCAGTATCACCAATATGCTGATGATTCCCTAATCAATATCTTCAGCTTTGACTTCTTCATTGAACTCAATTCAAATATACAAACATATATGAGATGTCTTCACCGGGATATCCATAAACTGTCTCAAATGTTAACTTTCTAGAACAGAACTAAGGACCCCTCCCAAAACTGGTTCTGCTCCAGCATTTCCTACTTTCGGTTAACTTGGCTGTCTCTTCTTGTCCAGGAGTGCTCTGGTTGGGGTGCTTATTCATCGTTGTATTTTAAAAATCTTCAATGTGTGGTAAGTGTTGGTGCTCAGTAAATATCTGTTGAGTGAGGGAACGAAGGAAAGAAGGCATGTGGTTCAGCTTCAACTCCATGCCAAGAAGAAGGTAGGTCTCTGGTGTCATGGAGAAAGACGTTCCTCCACACTGTCCCTGGGTGACGCAGAGACCAGGCTCTTGTTTGCCCTCTCTGAGGTGAAGGAAAGTAAGCGAGTGAGTGGCAGGTAGGGTGACACTGTGTTTTCTCTGTTTCATGAGGAGATCTCTGGTGGCAAGGACTCTTCAGTCTGAAACCTGTGGAACATACCTGTACACAGGTAGAGTCACTTGACTGCCCCTGTAAAAATGGGGTTAACCACAGCTTGCTTCACCATGTCTTGCTGCCCGGCTCCACTCTTGTGTGGAGCTCCTATGCTGGTCCCCAAATATCTGCCTTAGAGTGGTGATGGTGTGTGCTTAGAAAAACTCCAGAGACCAGGCCTGATTTTGGCAGACAAGCCTCTAGCAGTGGTTCTCAAACTTGACTGCACTTTGCCATCATCTGGGAGCTTTTGAAAGACATGGATACCTGGGCCCATCCTGGTGATTTTGCTTTAATTTGTCTGGGTGGGGACTGTGATTGGTATTTTTAAAAAGCTCTGAGGTGATTCCAATGTGTAGCCAGTCTGAGAACCCTGTTCTAAATGGATTAGATGGAATGTTCCTTTCTTTCTCAGATGGGAAAGAAAAAGCCTTGTCTGCAAAGGGGCAGAGAGCTGGCTGCTCTGGAGGTTTTAGGCATGGTGCTCCAACCCACTACCCTCCCCACACCTCCAGTGACTGGAGGCCTCATCAGGACTTTTCCTCTAAGACAGGGGTCAGGACACTTTTCATGCAAAGGGCCAGACAGTAAATATGTTAGGTTCAGGGGCCTTTTGGTCTGAGTCATAGCTACTTAATATTGTAGTGGGAAAACAGTCAGATGCAATATGTAAATGCATGAGCACAGCTGTGTTCCATAAAACTTCATTTATGGATACTGAAATATGCATTTCATACAATTTTCACATGTCATGAAATAGTCTTCTTTTGTTTTTTTTTAGCCATTAAAAAATGTAAAAACCATTCTTAGTTTGTGCATCATATGCAAAAAAGTGGTGGCCTGGATTTAGCCTTCCAGTTCCTGGCTTCAAGAGATGAGTGGCAGCCACTCTTCAGAGCTTGATAAATGGAAAATGTCTTCCCACCTTCCCATCTCTGAGCTTTCCCATTTCTCCATTGGCAATGGTCAGCAAACCAGCTCTTCCTATAAGGAGTACCAATCAAGAGAGGAATCCTACCTATGCACTTCATCCTGAACAAGAGCTCGAGTGTATCCAAGCAGGTGATCTTTACAAAAGATCAAGCTTAGATTTTTATCTCTTTGAGTCATGAATTTTCTCCAAGGGGCTGAGGACAATGTAGCAAGAACTTTGAACAGACACTCTTCCTTATGGAATCCTCACAGTTAGGAAAGAGGAAGCAACAAGAGAGAAATTTTATTTTTTTATTTTTTTTTATTTTTAAAGATTTTTATTTATTTGACAGAGAGAAACACAGCCAGAGAGGGAACACAAGCAAGGGGAGTGAGAGAGGGAGAAGCAGGCTCCCTGCGGAGCTGACAGCCCGATGTGGGACTCGATCCTGAGTCTCCGGGACCATGACCTGAGCTGAAGGCAGTCACTTAACCAACTGAGCCACCCAGGCACCCCAAGAGAGAAATTTTAAGTGGAGAGAGAGAGAGAGAGAGAGAGAGAGAGAGAGAGAGAGAGAGAAAGAGAAACTAGAGTCTAGTTGTCTCATTTGTTAATCCTATCTTCCCTACTAGACTTATGTTTGGAGCAGATGCCATTGGATGATAACTATGTCCTACTTTTTCCTGTCCACATTCCATGTCTTCAGAGGGGCCCCATGTCCAGCTCCAGAAGGTAAAATCATAAGTAGTCTAAGTCAAGAAATAGATACCAAAGAAATATTCCCTTTTCTCCTTCTGTCATTGTCTTGGATGCCTGTTGATACCTGCATGTTGATGCCTGGAACTCTGGCAGCTATGTTGGGGCCATAAGGGGGGTTAGTCTGAGTAGCGCCCACCTATCCCATCTAAGGATGATAGAGCAGAAAGGTGGAAGCAACCTGGGTCTTTGATGACTTTGTTGTGCCATTGAATGAATCAGCCCTAGAGCTTCCCTGTGCTGGACTTCTTGTTGTATAAGCTAAATTTCCCTATTGTTTAAAGTCATTTTTTTCAAATATTTTATTTATTTATTTGACAGAGAGAAACACAGCAAGAGAGGGAACACAAGCAGAGGGAGTGAGAGAGGGAGAAGCAGGCTTCCCGCCAAGCAGGGTGCCCGATGTGGGGCTCGATCCCGAGTCTCCAGGATCATGACCTGAGCTGAAGGCAGTCACTTAACCAACTGAGCCACCCAGGTGCCCCTGTTTAAAGTCATTTTTAATGGGGTTTTCTACTTCTTACAGCTGAAAAGATGAAAACTCCGAGAGGTCTGGAGTGATACATCCTCCCCAGTTTCCAATACTGGCACATAATGGGTCTCTAGCCAGTTGATTAAGGAACCACTTAAAAGGCATGCATCTAGTTATTATCTAGCAAAACAACTTTTTATATAGAAATCCCTGTGTAAAAGGGTTGCCCTCTTCCAGCATCTCTGGTAGGATAGCCATCTGCAATATTTATTTTACTTGAAGCGTTAGTGACATATAATAATAATTAGGAGGCCCCAAGCCCATTTCAGCTGAAGAGCATATAGACTACGAACTAACTCAGGCTGGTAACCAAGGCTTTGCTGGTGAAGGCGTCTTTTGAGAATCCCGTAACTCTGAGAGAAGGACTGATAAAATCAACGCACAATGGATCAATCAGATATTTGCAGTCAACTTGGTAACAGTGGGTTCTACTTTATAGTCTGAGATAGAGTTGAGTTCCCATTGCTTTCGCTGCCTAACAAATTACTCCAAAATTTAGTGATGTGAACTACCATTTATTATGATCACAGATTTTTTGAGTCAGGAACTCAGGGCACAGTGGGGCCAACTCACCTTGGTGGGGCAGCTTGAAGCCCGGGGCTAGAATCATTTGAAACATCGCTCACTCGCCCACTCACAGGCCTGGTGGTTGCTGGTGGGTAAATTCATGGATCTGAGGTTCTTCTAACTTCTCTCTCCTTATGGTCTCTCTATCTGGTCTCTCCAGCAGGGCAGCTTCAAGGTAATTGGACTTCTTACACATTGACTCAGGACTCCGAGGTGTAGGTCTGGGGAAACTGAGAGAACCAGATCGAAACCATGGTGACTTTTACGACCTAGCCTCCAAAGTTGTGTAGCATCAATCTACCCCATTCTATTGCTCATGGAGTTCAAAGGTCTGCCCAAGTTCAAGGGGAGGGAATACAGACTCCATTTCTTGATGGAGGAGTGTCAACATTGTATTATGTTGTAAGAAGAATATGTGAGTTGGGATATGAACTGGTTCATGCTCCATCCCGGACATTCACCTTCTCTCTAGGGCCTGTAGGGATTCCAGGACGTGAAGGCAGAGAAATATGAAGAAGGCCTGCCCTACAGCAGACATCTCTGCCAGTCTGCCTCCATACAATGAGATGCCAGCTCTCAATCTGGTTTGTCCCCAGTGGAGCTTGGATGGGTTCATAATAATTTACTGAGAAAGTTCCTTCAGGTTCTTTCCTCGGAGAAAGGGATGCAGATCTCTGTAGCTCAAGAGAGCTCAGGCTAAAGTCAAACTCAGAGGAAGCCCTGGGGCTTGGTGACTGAAATCTTCGATCTTTGAGCTGTTGCCACAGATTTGAGTGGTTGTTAAGAGGCCAAAGTATGAGTCAACAGGCTGATGCTGCCCGTGCAGGAATTGTTAGAGTTTATGAAGCACTTTGAGCTACATGTTTTATTGACAGATCATTTTAAACAAGCATTTGAGGTTCATTTCAGCTCACTAAAGCAAGCAATCAGTTACTGGAAACATACAGAGATGAGAGGAAGAGGAAGCTGCCAGGTAGAGGAAGCTAAGTGGTGATGGGGCTGGAGCCCAGGAGGGGTGAGGCAGGTGGCCGAGGCAGGAAACTGCCCCAGTGTGCTTTTAGGAGGCTGGCGCAGAACCTGACCATGCTTGCCACGGGGAGCAGAGAGCAGAAATGCAAACAAATTACATCCAAGCCAAAACAATGATGCTAGAGGGAAAAAGCTGTGTGTCTTGAATGAAGAGGAAAAGGAATCGCTCTCTCCATTTTTTAAAATTAGATTCAGTTAGCTAACGTATAGTACATTGTTAGTAGAGTTTAGTAATTCAGTAGTTGCATTTAACACCTAGTGCCTTCAGTAGTTGCATTTAACACATCACGTGCCTTCTTAATGCCTGTCAGTCACCCTGTCCCCCTCTTCCTCCCTGCAATTCTTAGTTTGTTTCCTAGAGTTAAGAGTGTCTCATGGTTCTTTTCCCTCTCTGATTTCTTCCCAGTTTTCCCTCCCTTCATCTATGATCCTCTGCGCTGTTCCTTATATTCCACATATGAGTGAAACCATGCAATTATCTTTCTCTGACTGACTTATTTTGCTCAGCATAATACCCTCCAGTTCCATCCACATTCATGTAAATGGTAAGATTTCATCCTGTTTGATTGCTGAGTAATATTCCATTGTCTATATATACCACATCTTCTTTATCCATTCATCTGTCCATGGACATCTGAGCTCTTCCCATAGTTTGGCTATTGTGGACATTACTACTATAAACACTGGGGTGCAGGTGCCCCTTTGGATCACTACATTTGTATCTTTGGGTTAAATACCTAGTAGAGCAATTGCTAGGTTGTAGGGTAAGTTCTCTTTTTAACTTCTTTTTTTTTTTTTAAGATTTTATTTATTTATTTGACAGAGAGAAACACAGCTAGAGAGGGAACACAAGCAGAGGGAGTGAGAGAGGGAGAAGCAGGCTTCCTGCTGAGCAGGGAGCCTGATGCAGGACTCGATCCTAGGACTCTGGGACCATGACCTGAGTTGAAGGCAGCCGCTCATTGACTGAGCCACCCAGGCGCTCCTATTTTTAACTTCTTGAGGAATCTCTGAACTGTTTACCAGAGTGGTTGTGCCAGCCTTCATTCCCATCAACAGTGGAAGAGAGTTCTCCTTTCTCCACATCCTCACCAACATTTTTTTCCTTACTTGTTAAATTTAGTCATTCTCACTAGTGTGACGTAGTATCTCATTGTCATTTTGATTTGTATTTCCCTGATGCTGAGTGATGTTGAGCAAATTTTCATGTGTCTGTTGACCATTTGTATGTCTTCTTTGGAGAAATGTCTGTTCATGTCTTCTGCCCATTTCTTGGATCTGGATTATTTGTTTTTTTGGGTGTTGAATTTGGTAAGTTCTTTATAGATCTTGGATACTAGCCCTTTATCTGATATTTGCAAATATCTTCTCCCATTCGGTAGGTTGCCTTTTAGTTTTGTTCACTGTTTCCTTTGTTGTGCAAAAGCTTTTTATCTTGATGAAGTCCCAATAGTTCATTTTTGCTTTTGTTTCCCTTGCCTCTGGAGATGTGTGTAGAAGTTGCTGCAGCTGAGGTTGAAGAGGTTGCTGCCTGTGTTCTCCTCAAGGATTTTGATGGATTTCTGTTTCACACTTAGATCTTTCATCCATTTTGAATTTAACCTTGTGTATGGTATAAGCAAATGGTCCAGTTTCATTCTTCTCATGTGGCTGTCCAATTTTCCCAACACGATTTGTGGAAGAGACTGTCTTTTTTTTTTCATTGGATAGTCTTTCTTGCTTTGTCAAAGATGAGTTGACCATAGAGTTGAGGGTCCACTTTTGGATTCTCTAGTCTCTTCCATTGATCCATGTGTCTGTGTTTGTGCCAGAAGAATGTTGAAAAAGAAAACCAGAGCTAGTGGCATCACAGTTCTGGACTTCAAGCTATGTTACAAAGTTGTGATCATCAAGACAGTAAGGAATGTTTCCTTCATCAGCATTCCTTTAAACATGATAAACCTAACCCCTTTTCCTACAACTTAAGCATTGCTGCAGTGAAACCAGTGTCACCAAAAATCTGATACTAGTGATAAGGAAGTCTTCCATGTCACCTGCATAACAATATTGAAAAAAAAAGAAGCAAGCAGTGTAGATCTTGAAAGAAGTAGCTTCAGTGTGAGAAATCCAACATTTCCAAGTGTCTCTCCCTCATCTTCAACTTTTAAGAATGAGATTATAACAATTAAACACTCATTTGTGTTGAAGAAACCTCTTCCCTTAAATATTCTAATTTGGTTTATTACATTTGAATGTTCCTGACTGACTTTCTATTTAAACCATCCATATTTGCTTTTTTTTTTTTAAAAATTTTATTTATTTGAGAGAATGGGAGAGAGCAAGTGAGGCGGAGGGAGGAGCAGAGGGAGAGGGACAAGCAGACTCCTGCTGAACATGGAGCCCCAGTCAGGGCTTGATCTTATAACTCTAAGATCATGATCTGAGCCAAAATCAACTCATTGAGCCATCCAGGTGCCCTTATACTACCCATATTTGCTTTTTAAATATAAAAGAGACTTTTTTTTTGAAAGAGACTTTTGATGGATGGCTGAGAAACTTCTATGATCCTATTCCCATAGAGTGCTCCAAAGAAGGCATTAGTGAGGACAAAGAAACATCAGTTGGTAGGTTTTCATTTATCTTGGATCCTGTGGGAAAAGTTAACTGTCCCTAGAAAGCAACCCTGGGCTCTGGGCCAGGCAATAGGTACTCCAGACCCATCTGCTGGAGTAAGCCAGTACCTAGCTCTGGACTCTCAAAGATGATTCTTACGAGGTTCTGTTCTGAAGACTGAAAAATAAAGTTCACTTTGGCACTGGGGAGAGTTTAGAGAGAGGATATAGGGCTCAGGAATAAGCAAAGGAGGGGCACCTGAGTGACTCTTGGTTTCCACTCAGTTCATGATCTCAGTGGAGCCCCAAGTCTAGCTCTGAGCACGGTGGAGAGTCTGCTTGATATCCTCTCCTTCTGTTCCGCCCCCTCACTTGCGCTCATGTTCTCCCTCTTCAATCAATCAATCTTTTTCTAAATTAACATATAATGTACTATTTGTTTCAGGGGTACAGATCTGTGAATCATCAGTCTTATGCAATTCACAGCAATCACCATAGCACATACCCTCCCCAATGTCCATAACTCAGCCACCCTATCCTTTCCCCCAATCCCCCCAGCAACCTTCAGTTTGTTTCCTGAGATTAAAAGTCTCTTATGGTTTGTCTCCCTTCCCAGTCCCACTTGTTTCATTTTTTCCCTCCCTACCCTCCACGACCCCTCACCCTGCCTCTCAAATTGCTCATATCAGAGAGATCATATGGTAATTGTCTTTCTCTGTTAATCAGTCAATCTTAAAAGAAATGGAATAGACAGGGGTGCCTGGATGGCTCAGTCAGCATCTGACTTCAGCTCAGGTCATGATCTCAGGGTCCTGGGATTGAGCCCCGTGTTGGGTTCCCCACTCAGCGAGGAGTCTGCTTGTCCCTCTACCCTTCTGCCTCTCGTGTTCATTCTCACTCTGTCTCTCAAATAGATGAATAAAATCTTAGAAAAGATTAAACAAAGGAATTATAGGCAGGTTTCTCCATGATCAAGTGTAGGGATGTTCTTTTTGTTAAAAAATATTTTCATAGGGCACCTGGGTGGCTCAGTGGGTTAAGGCCTCTGCCTTCGGCTCAGGTCATGATCTCAGGGTCCTGGGATCGAGGCCCACGTCAGGCTCTCTGCTCAGCAGGGAGCCTGCTTCCTCCTCTCTCTCTGCCTGCCTCTCTGCCTACTTGTGATTTCTCTGTCAAATAAATAAATAAAATCTTAAAAAAAATATTTCCATAAATTCCCACAAAAAGACAATACCCAGTTATATCTGTAGTGTTTTTAAAAATAGGATTCCAACAATATTTATAAAACAATGGGGTACTTAATGTGTTCTGGTCATTCTTCCTTGTATGTCCACATATATTAATATGTTAATTCTCCACCACTTGCAAGCTGTGTGACCCTGAGTAAGGACCTTCATCTCTTCATGCCTCTGTTTCCACATCTGTAAAATGGGTGTAGTAATTGTATCTCCCTTATAGGGTGAATGTGAGGATTAAAAAATAATGGCTACCATTTATTGAATTCACTGAATTCTTACCATACACCAGTTATTATTCTAAGTCCTTTACATGATGATCTCATTAAAAAAATCTGTATACATGTAAATACTTATTTTATGAAAGTAAAATCATACAGTACATATTACTTTGTAAGCTGTTTTTTTCATTTAATAAAGCAACTGCCACATTTTGTCTGTGTCATTAAGTATTCTTATCTCATAATTTTTTTTTTATTTTTTAGAGATTTTATTTATTTGAGAGACAGAGAGTGAGTGAGAGAGAGCATGAGAGGGGAGAAGGTCGGCGGGGGGGGGGGGAGGAAGCAGACTCTCTGTGGAGCTGGGAGCCCGATATGGGGCTTGATCCCTGGACTCCAGGATCATGACCTGAGCCAAAGGCAGTGGCTTAACCAGCTGAGCCACCCAGGCACCCCTTATCTCTCATAATTTTAATGACTTCATAGAATGCCATAATATGCATGTGTTATAATTTATTCAACCAATTCCCTTTCAATGTAGTTTCTAACTTTCATCTATGAGAAGCACTTTTTAAAAATTATTATTAGAGGTGGCGCCTGGGTGGCTCAGTTGGTTAATCGACTGCCTTCGGCTCAGGTCATGATCCTGGAGACCCGGGATCGAGCCCCACATCAGGCTCCCTGCTCGTCCAGAGGCCTGCTTCTCCCTCTCTCACTCCCCCTGCTTGTGTTCCCTCTCTGGCTGTGTCTCTCTCTGTCAAATAAATAGATAAAATCTTTAAAAAAATTATTATTAGAAACACTTTGATGAACAACCTCGTTGGTGTAATTTCTTCCTCATTCATCGTGATTTCCTCAGGATAACTTTCTTTTTTTTTTTTTTTTTTTTTTTTTTTTTTTTTTTTTTTTTTTTTTTTTTTTTTTTTTTTTTTTTTTTTTTTTTTTTTTTCCTCAGGATAACTTTCTAATAGAGGAATAGCTAAATATGCATTTAAAACATGTCTTATGCTCTTCAGGCAACTTGTATCCATTCCTATTTCTATTAGCAGCTCATACATGAGGCTCTGTGCTCCCCACTTCTGCACCACGGGTGGCCTTCTGTCTAAAATCAACAATTTGATGGTGGAAAATCTGCGTCTCCCTGGCCTATTGACATATATTTCTTCAGTTTTGGGAGATTAATATTCACCTGGGTTGGTCTTCACTTTGCAGTTATATTTTCATATACACCCTACACTATTTCCTCAGGAAAATTCTTAGAAGTGGAATTGCCGAGTCAAAGGAAATAGCCTATTTTTATGACTTTTATTCTGGTGCCAAATTGCCCTCCAAGAAGCTTGTGCCAAATTACATTTCCTCAGGTAGAGCAGGGGAGTACTCAATTCCCCACATTCTAACATCTGGTATTACTTATTATATTATTATATTATATAATAATATAAATATATTACATATAATATAAACATATTATATATAATAAATATAAAAATAAAAAAGAGTATCTATTATATTCTTATTATATATTTACAAATTTCGTTATGCACTAGGTCACAAGCGGAGGTGGGATATCGGGGAGCAGACGCCAGCCATGGTGGGGTACAGGGGCCCGGAGGTCACACAAGTACCCTTTGGTTGCTTAATCAGGGGGGGTGTGAAGCAGGGTGTCAGGGTGGCCAGCGGGGTGGGAGAACACAGGGACTCTGGGCAGCAACTCTTTATTAATCAGTCTGGAGGTATTTTGCTGTGTCAACAGAAAGAATGGCTTTAGCAGCAACACGTGCCACATTATCTATGCCGCTTATGGCTCTAGAGTACACGTCTTTCATTATTTATGAAGTGGAATGTTTGTCGTTTATTGACCATTTGCATGTTTTTCTTTTGTTGGTTACATTTTTTCTCCTACTTTTTTCTTATTGATTGGTAGAAACTTTTTATAGATGGACTGCCATATATATTGAAAATAATTTCTCCAGTTTGTTATGTAACTTTTAATTTTAGTTAAAGAGATTTTAAAATATTTTATTTATTTTTATTAATTAATTAATTTAAAATATTTTATTTATTCATTCATGAGAGACAGAGAGAGAGAGGCAGAGAAAGAGGGAGAAGCAGGCTCCTCACTGAGCTGGGAGCCTGATGCGGGGCTTGAGCCCAGGACCCCAGGATCATGACCTGAGCTGAAGGTAGATGCTTAACTATCTGAGTCACCCAGCCCCTAAATATTTTACTTTTTTTTTTTAAAGCTTTTATTTATTTGAGAGAGAGATTCCGTGAGAGGGAGAGGGAGAGACAATCTGAAGCCGACTTCGCACTGAGCATGGAGCCCTAAGCGGGGCTTGATCTCACAGCTGTGAGATCATGACTGAAGCTGAATCAGAGTTGGGTGCTCAACTGACTGGTCCACCCAGGCACTTGAGATTTTTCAATATTTTCCATATTTTATTTATTTATTTGAGAAAGAGCAAGAGAGAGTATGCGTGAATACAAGTTGCAGCACTAACAGGGCGGGAGAGAAAAAGAAAGTCTGGAACCGGGTATGGGGCTTGATTCTGTGATCGAGATGTTACGATCTGAGCTGAAATCAAGAGTCAGACAGTTAATCAACAAGCCACTCAGGTGCATTTAAATATTTTAGATGTTAGTCATATTTAATTGGTCTTTTTCTTTTTATGGTTTTTGCCTTTGGAATCATGTTAGTAAAGCTTTACTTCTCACCCAGATAAAATATATTTACTTGCTATTTCATAAATTCATTTTCTACATCTAAATCTTTGTCTGTGGTTTATGTTGACATATGGTAGAAGGTATGGGTTCTTCTCTCTTCCCCTGAAGGTTTATAGTGCCTCATACCATTTACTTGAGATGCTTTACAATCACATATCTAATTTTTGTATGTACTTGGGCCTGTTTCTGGACTTTCTATCCCGTGTGGCTGATTTGTTGGTCTGTTTCTCTACCATACCACATTGGGTTCCATCTTTTACTTTTGTAGCCTATTTTAAGATCTGATAAGGTGATTACTAAATGAATTGCATTTTCAAATATTTCTTTGCTGTTTTATCTCTGTTATCTTCCCGCTGAACTTGCAAATCATGACATCAAATTTCAAGAAAATTCCATGTGCATTTCAACTGGTATCAAAACAAACCTATAGGGCACCTGGGTGGCTCAGTTGTTAAGTGTCTGCCTTTAGCCCAGGTCATGATCCCAGAGTCCTGGGATGGAGCTCCACCTCGGGCTCCCTGCTCGGCAGGAAGCCTGCTTCTCCCTTTCCCGCTCCCCTTGCTTGTGTTCCCTCTCTCACTGTCTCTCTCTCTCTGTCAAATAAATAAATAAAATCTTCTTTTTTTAAAAAATATTTTATTTATTTGACAGAGAGAAACACAGCCAGAGAGGGAACACAAGCAGGGGGAATGAGAGAGGGAGAAGCAGGCTTCCGGCCGAACAGGCAGCCCGACGTGGGGCTCCCAGGATCATGAACTGAGCCGAAGGCAGAGGCTTAACCACTGAGACACCCAGGTGCCCCTAAATAAAATCTTTAAAACAAACAAACTTACAAATTATTTTAAAGGAGTCGATACCACATCATTAATTTGACAACAGATCTTTTTTTAGAAAACCCAGACAAAACAGTACATTACATTCGAATTTAATGATTCAATGAAGTCACTTTCCTCCATGGATAGTAATCCCAGTGGCAGGCTCCCTGCCCTCTGCACTCCCCTGTGTAAGCAATCAGGAAATTTATTATCTTACGTATTTGGAAGTTCTGAGGGCAAACACACTTCAGGGCTTATTGATTTAGCATGAATGAATGTCATCAACAATGTCATCAAGGTCCCAGCGTGGGTCCGTCTTTCTGCTTTGCCATCAGCTGCTGGCAGCGGGGTGGACCAGTTCCAACAGTGCCTCCAGACGCAGCAACGTGCAGATAGAAAGGGGCTGTCTCTCAGTCTTTTTCTTAGGAAGGAGGAATTTTCTGAGAAGGCTCATGCATTTTTTTTCCCCTGTCTCATTGCAAGAATGGGGTCATCAGCCCTGTCAGAAACCAATCTCCATTGGCAGATGGAGGCCACCATAGCTGTTTAAGGCCCAGCAGAAGGTACCCTGGAGGGCGTGGTGGTGCTGGTTGTTCATAACTGGAGATCTTGGACCTTGAGGTCTGAGAAGATAAGCCTGAGGGCAGCAGAGAAGACCTGCCTATTAAGCTGCCAAATTTAATTAAACTCTTAGTTTCATTGAGTTCATATTATTGGAAATTAAAAATGTCTTTTGACTGATGGCTATTCAGCATCTCCTAGGTAAATCTTCCCAACAGGTATGACCTGATCACCCCAATCTCTCCTAGCTTTGGACATTCTAGTCTATTCTGCGGGACTATTTGAGCTGTTTTAAATGTGGCAGGAAAAGCTATACCTGACACAGCTTTCATGATGTGGTTGTTTTTCAAAGGTATTTTGATTGGTAATTAGGGATACAGACCTAAGTTAAAAGAGTGACTGGCACTGAAAATGCCAAAGTTCAGTTGAAATAAGTCAGGTGAACAAGTACTTCTAAGCACGGGGTAACTTCAGACATGCATGGTAAGTAGCAGCATTCTAATTTATTTCTTGCTTGATAGCTGGTTAGGTTTCTTCTGACACTGAGAGTTAGATGATATCTTGATTCCCACAACACTGAAATGTGAGAGATCCTGTATGTTGGAATGGAGGCTGAAGAACAGAATGGTGGCTTATGTACCACTTATGTACTTATGTCAGGTCATGGACTCAAACTGAATAATAATTGACTGAAACTAATGGGAGGCAGTTCAAGAGGGTGAGAGTTAAGTCACACGGTGCATTAAAAAATAATCAGTATGAGGTGGGGGATAACTCTTTACAAAGGTACACTTGAAAAAAATATGTGAAGGATTTTGATGACATCAAGCTGAACGTGAGCTGTATAACGTAGTGGATAGCAGTTGGACACATTTTCAGGTACTAATTATTTTTACCCTGTGCATTTCCCTTCTCCATTTCTACTCTTAAGGAGTTTTCAGAAAGCCTAATCTTTTAGGAGAACTCAAACGAGGAGCTCAAAGGGAGGAGGGTAATTCAGAGCAGAGTCAAGGAAGATTGGTATTCCCCAAGTGAGAGATTTTTCCAGACTGACAGGGGATGGAAGAGGTAGGGAGCAGTTGGACCCCATTGAAGGGCTGGACTCCATGCACACGGGTCTCAAAAAAGGATCAGTTAGGGGCCCCTGGGTGGCTCAGTCATTGGGTGTTTGCCTTCGGCTTGGGTCATGATCCCAGGGTCTGCGATCGAGCCCCACATTGGGCTCCCTGCTCAGTGGGAAGCCTGTTTCTTCCACTCTCACTCCCCCTGCTTGTATTCCCTCTCTAGCTGTGTCTCTGTCAAATAAATAAATCTTTGTTTTTTTTTTTTTTTTTAAAAGATCACTTACCATTGTGTGGCATGGTTTCAGCAGGGAGTCCCTAGGTCCAGAGAGCCATGGGAACAGGAGGCAGCAACCTTGCAGGGGAACCTGTGGGGACAGACAGCTGATGACCAATGGGTCCCTCCACTCCTATCCCGGTGCTACCCTGGCTGACTGCATAGAGTCCTGGAACTCTGACATAACACACCGAGGACACACCAAATATAACTAAGTTATCTTTTCTGCCATGCTGTTGGGAAGGGGGCATGGAATCAGAAACCAAGTTACAAAAAGTCAAGAGGGGATACTTCTTCTTCTCCTTTTTTTTTTTCCTTAAGATTTTATGTATTTATTTGACAGAGAGGGATCACAAATAGGTAGAGAGGCAGGCAGAGAGAATGAGGAAACAGGCTCCCTACTGAGCAGAGAGCCTCCATTCCAGGACCCTGAGATGATGGCCTGAGCCGAAGGCAGAGGCTTTAACCCACTGAGCCACCCAGTGGCTTCTTCTTCTTCTTCTTTTTTTTTTAAAGATTTTATTTATTTATGTGATAGAAAGAGAGAATGAGACAAGGGTGGGGGCGAGGAGAAACAGAGGGAGAGGGAGAAGCAGGTTCCCTGCTGAGCAGGGACCCCGATGTGGGGCTTGATCCCAGGACCCTGGGATCATGACCTGAGCCGCTTAACTGAGTCACCTAGGCACCCAAGAGGGGTCCTCCTTGCACCCTTCAGTTGGCCACGGAGATACACACAGCTGATGATCTTGGGCTAAATGGACAGTGGCAGCGCAGCTACCACATAACCAGCGTCCTGTGTGCTGGGGCACTATGTTTCATTCCAGGGTTTTAAGTACCTAATCCAAAGGCAGTTTTTCCCTCCTCTAGGGCATGCTCAGGATGCCCTCTCCCACTCAGTCCTTGCTGCCCCCCTCCCCTCAACATGGCTCATGGGCAAAGAACTCATAGGCCTTCTTGCTGGGGCCTGGCCTCTCTTTGGAGGACGCTTGTTCTTCTCTTGTGGGGTCTGTGTGAGAAGATGTTCCAGCAGCTTCTGCCCGCCTGGGAAGCTGGGAAAGCCTGAGGTGGATCAGTGTGACTCTGACCTTTCCTCTGAGCTCTTTCTTTCTCTCTGGCAAGGAATGAGTTTAAGTGGGGCCTTGGGAATAACAGCCCAGGAGGCAGCTTCCTTTTTTTTTTTTTTTTTAAGATTTTATTTATTTATTTGACAGAGAGAAATACAGCTAGAGAGGAACACAAGCAGGGGGAGTGAGAGAGGGAGAAGCAGGCTTCCCGCCGAGCAGGGAGCCCGATGTGGGACTCGATCCCAGGTCTCCCGGATCATGACCTGAGCCGAAGGCAGTTGCTCAACCAACTGAGCCACCCAGGTGCCTCCCATTTGGTTTTAAGTACACTTAGTTCACAGCTGGAGGCCCATAGCTGCACACTTCCGTCCAGCTCCCCAGGAGACCAGCTGGAGCTTGGGGCAAGAGTGTTATTGAACAAGGTGATTTGAGGGAAGTTGACAGAGTGGTGTGTTCCCGGTAAGTGGAAAGACCATCCTTGCCACAGCCTAGCAAGCCCATTTCACCATCATCATGTCTATGAGAGATCCCAAGTCTCAAGATGGAGATTCACCTTCCCTCAAACATATGAAGACCCATCCCATCAGCCAGCATTCCTGTTCACGACAGGCCCCACTAGAAATCTGAGACTCCAAGGGCATCACCACCCAGGAAACCTACCGCTGTGAGGTGGCTCTGTATATTTCCAGTCTGACCAATCTCCTCCCTCTCTCCGCACCCCCAGTCCTCCTACTAGGCCTTCTAGAACTCTTGGTCTGTCACCAGAAAACTGCTTGGGATTTCAACCCGTGCTTCAAACAGAACTGGACCTTGCTTCAGGAAAACCTGGCTATCTTCCGAGGACAGCGTTCTTTGTTTACCTTTACTAAGGCCAACCAGGGTGCGGAGGCTGAGTAGGGAGCCTCCTTGCTCTTCATGCCGCTTCCAGGCAGTTCCTCCCTCTTCCATCCTCAAAACCCTGCAGTTCTGGTGAAGCAGGTGCCATCAGACTCTACTCATAGGCTGTCCCTCTTTCTTAAAGTCCCTGACCTACCTTCAGTCATCCCCTCTTCTTCACTAGGATTATAGCAGCTGGCTCACTGTCTTTCTCTCCAATACTGTTCACATTAAGCATTACTGGTGACTTCAAGCAGTCCATCTGATCATCTTTCCTTCCCTTCTGCCCTCTGACCAACTGGCCTCATTGTTCTTTTCAAAACCAAGCTGATTCCTTCCTAAGGGTTTTTGCATGGGCTGTTTTTCTATGTGTTTTTCACTTGCCATGAAACTCTCCCTTACTGTACTCAGATTTTTTTTAATGAAATATAATGTATTATTTCTATCAGGGGTACAGGACTGTGATTCATCCGTCTTACACAATTCACAGTACTCACCATAGCCCATACCCTCTCCAGTGTCCATCACTCAGCCACCGTATCTCTTCCCCCCACTCCCCAAAAACCCTCAGTTTGTTTCCTGAGATTAAGAGTCTCTTATGATTTGTCTCCCTCTCTGATGCATTTCCAGTTACTTCAGTCAGATCGGGCTAACATTCACAAGCCCTGGAAATGCATCTTCAGAAAAAAAGATGATTTAGGAAGGACAGGCTATTGTCTTTAAATATTAAGAAGTATCATGTGGAAGAGGGATTAGTTTCCTTCATTATTGCTTGAGAGCTCTACTTGGCAAATTTTAAAACTTGTTCATCTGTATCAGTAAAATATTTTCAGTGTCCTTTTAGTAAATGCATCCTTATTTACAAATTACATGCATATTCATGATGGATGACAAGTTAAGCCAAATTTTCTCTCTTGAGATGAACAAATGCTGGCTTCTGAGGGTGCTGGGACCCTGGGAATACTTCCTGCACCTGAGGACAATTGGCTCTTGTTCAGTTCCCCACAGGGGACCCCTTCAGTCCTGTCCCCAATCCTGTCTTGGAAGTCCTCCCTCCTCCCTTCTGCACATGGTCTTATCACCAGGCTCACTGGAGCACGTGTCTTCCTGGGACCTGAAAGCGACTTCCTGAAACACTGTAATAGGAGGAAATGCTCTTGAATGCTGAGAGCCATTCAGCAGTGGAGTATGCTGGCCTCTCAGCAAATGCATATTGACTAATGGAAATTTGTATTTCCTGGAAATTTGGACTAGACCAATGTTTCTCAAAGCATGCTATCTGGTCTCTTCAATAAATGGTGCTGGGAAGATTGGACAGCTACATATAGAAGTATGAAACTCAACCATTCTCTTACACCACACACAAAGGCAAACTCAAAATGGATGAAAGACCTCAACGTGAGGCAGGACTCTATCAAAATCCTGGAGGAGATCATAGGCAGTAACCTCTTTGACATGGGCCACAGCAACTTATTTCAAGACCAAAGGCAAAGGAAACAAAGTGAAAATGAACTTTTGGGGCTTCATCAAAATAAAAAGCTTCTGTACAACAAAGGAAACAGTCAACAAAACAGAGACAACCCATGGAATGGGAAAAGATAGCTTCAAATGACACTACAGACAGAGGGATGATATTCAAGATCTATAAAGAACTCCTCAAGCTCAACAACCAAAACAAAAGATGATCACATCAAAAAATGGGCAGGAGACATGAACAGATACTTCTCCATGGAAGACATACAAATGGCTAACAGACACATGAAAAAATGTTCATCAGGGAAATTCAAATCAAAACCACATTGAGATACTACCTTACACCAGTCAGAATCGCCAAAAATTAACAGGATAGAAACAACAAGTGTTGGAGAGGCTGTGAAGAAAGGGGAACTCTCTTACACTGTTGGTAGGAATGCAAGTTGGTGCAGCCGCTTTGGAAAAGAGTGTGGAGATTCCTTAAAACATTAAAAATAGAGCTACCCTATGACCCTGCAATTGTGGTACTGGGTATTTACCTCAAAGATACAGATGTAGTGAAAAGAAGGGCCATATGTACCCCAATGTTCATTGCAGCAATGGCCACAATCACCAAACTGTGGAAAGAGCCAAGGTGCCCTTCAATGGACGAATGGATAAAGAAGATGTGGTACATATATACAATGGAATATTACGCCTCCATCAGAAAGGATGAATACCCAACTTTTGTAGCAACATGGACCAGATTAGAGGAGATTATGCTGAGTGAAATGAGCCAAGCAGAGAAAGTTAAGTATCACATGGTTTCACTTACTTGTGGAGCATAAGGAGTAACACAGAGGACAGTAGGAGAAGGAAAGGAAATGTGAATTGGGGTAAATCAGGGAGGGAGATGAAACATGAGAGGCTTTGGATTCAGAAAGAAACTGAGGTTTTTGGAAGGCAGGGGGGTGGAGGGATGGGTGAGCCTGGTGGTGGGTATTGAGGGCACATATTGCATGGAGCACTGAGTGTGGGGCATAAACAATGAATCTTGGAACACTGGAAAAATAAAATAATGTAATAATAATAATAAAAAAAGAGTGCTGTCTGCATCCGAGTCAGCTATGCATGTGGGGAGGGTGCCTTTGAGGAGGGGCTGTTAGGAATCCAGATCTCTGGGCCTTTCCCAGACCTCCTGCATCAGCATATCTTGGGGAAGGATCTAGGAATCAGCAAATTGAAATTGAAGCCTGGCTGCATGAAACATGCCGGGAAGTCTATCCCCTCTCTGGGGGGATCCACAATTTAGCTTCTAATGCCATTTATTAACTGGGACCAGCGGGAAGCCTTTAAGCATGTAGTTAACTATTTGAGCCTCTCTTTTGTCATTTTTTTTTCTTTTTTTAAGATTTATTTCTTTATTTGATGGAGAGAGAGGGGGAGCGTGTGAGCCAGCACACATGTGTGAGGCGAGGGGCAGAGGCAGTGGGAGAGAAGCAGACTCCCTGCTGAGCAGGGCACCCAACTCGGGGCTTGATCTCACAACCCTGAGGTCATGGCCCCGAGATCATGGCCCCGAGATCATGACCTGAGCCAAAGTCAAGGTCAGATGCTTCAATGATGGAACCACCCAGGCGTCCCTGTTTCATCATCTCTAAAATAGAAGTTAAGCTATCCTCTCTCTAAGCTCTGGAGTCCCATGCCTTTCTTTTCTTTTTAAAATGTTTAATTTTATTAATATTTTTATTTGAAAAATTGAGATAACATTGACAAATAACATTGTTTTAGTCTTAGGTGTGCAAAGTAATGATTGACATACGTGTCTTGTGAGGTGATTATCAGAATAAGCTTAGTGAACATCCATCAGCACACATACATGCAAATTTTTCCTTCTTGCAAGGAAAGCTTTTAAGATTTATTCTCTCGGCAACTTTCAAATGCCCATTACAGTACTGTTAACTACAGTCGCCATGACTGTTTCTGACCTCCCCAGGACCGTGCCTCTGGTTTCCACCTTGTCTCTCTTTATCTGAAGCTTTGCTTATAGCTAGGTACATGAGAGCATGTTTAAAAAAGTTCTGTTGCAGTGAAATGAAATATAGTAAGTGCTCGATAAATTTTTGTTGATCGATAGCTTGGTTTAGGGTTAGTCAAAGGAGACCATTCAAAGTAGGAGGAAAGCCACATCTTAAAAGCCTGGGGCTTCCCAAACTTTGGCTCACTTCAGAACTTCACATGAAAGCCGGTATTTAAGTCGTGTTTCTGAAGTGGGCTGGAGGGAGGGGCCACGACTTGCCATCACAGGACTGCTACGGGCCAGTAGACGCTCTGTTAGCCAGGCCTGTCGCCTGAGAGAGCTGTGCCCTGTGTGGCTTTATCAAAGGCCACAGGCCAGCAGCTGGCCACACAGGGCTCTGTGGGCACAGAGACTTGTTGTCAGGCCGGCCCTTGGTGGAGCCACGGGGCTGGGGGGGGGGGGCGGATGAAGGAGGAGAAAGGGGCCAGTGGTGTCCGCCCAGATCCCACAGGCAGCAGGTAAGACACGTAATATTCACGATCACACCTAGGGATGTGGAAGCTGGCGGCTTTGGCTGCAGTGTCTCCATCTACTTCGTATTTAAGACGACAGTTAGGAAAGAGGAAGGCTGCGTTTTAAGTCAGGGGCGTTGTATGTTGCTGGGAGTCTGAGGGAGGCTCCTGGTGGCGGGGACCGACCTGACTCCTGCCAGCCCAAGCCAGCTGTTCGGCAGGCCAGATTGCCTGAATGGGCACCGGGGCTCTCTTCTCACTCTTCCCTTCTTTTCTGGAGGGTCTGCATTCAAGACCATCTTGGTAAGCTGTTTCGGCTGATGGCCTTGGTGGGAACCCCAGAAGGGTGACTCAGTGTATCTCATCCATTGCTGTCAGGGTCTGGCCTCACACAAGCCAGACTAGAGAGTCCTCAAGGGCTGTTCTTCCCGGAGTCCCCTGCCTGTAGAGAAAAACTTCCAGGGTTCACCAGAGAGGTGAGGACTGGATGACATCCCAAGTGTCTTTTTCCAAACATGTTCCCCCCCAAGGAAGAGAATTTGCATTAACTAAGCACCTACCGTGTGTGAGGTGCCCATTATGTGTTTTACACTAATGCTTTCCGAAGTGGAGTGTGAGATCCCTAGGGATGACCCACTGGGAAGCAGGAAGAACATACCAGAACTTCCATTTATATTTATTTTCTGATATGAAAAATAGGAAAGAAATTGAGAACACTTGTATTTAATGGGAACTAGCCCCTTTATGCCCGGCATGTGAGGCATCTTGAGGGTGGACCAGGGGTTAGTTACAACCGTTCTGAGGGCTGATGGTGGCGTCCTCGGGTTTTCATTTGTTCATTTCTAGCATATCGAGACAAAGCACAATTAACATGAGTGCAATTTAGGGATTTCAAAATAATCCTCACAAGTGGCAAAGCTTGGAGCTGGACCATGGTGACCTGACCCTGGCTCACTTTAGCAGGTGACAGAGATGCGTAAGGGAGTAATCAGTTTCACGTTGCCACAGTCTCCCTTAGGAGGCTGGTGTGAAGAATGGAGAAGGCCAGGGTGGGTGGTGAGACCAGTTTTGCCTGGACAGTCAGGGGTTCACAGAAGGGCCAATGTTTTAGATGGCTCTAAAACGTTCTTAAATTTGACTGCCTATCAGAAACATCCAAAGAAGTTAAAAGGAAAAAAAAAAAAGCTGATTCCTGGACTCCTCCCCAAATCTATTAGGTCAGTGTCTCAATGGAGAGAACAGAATTCACCTGTGTTTGTGCTGACAGCTTCCCTGCAGCCAGAGACCCTGTAGGGCTGCTGGGACAGGGCCAGGAGCTGGGGCCAGAGCCCGGGGCCTCCGACCTCATGCAGCTTTAAGCTGCCCTCTGCTACCCTCTTCCCTGGGGCTGGGAGGCCAGGGTCCTGCCTGTTACTCTGACCACCTAACTGGGTCCAGAGACCAAGGTCCCAGTGACAGGACAGGAGCCTCCCAACTCCATGATCTGTGCTGCACGGGCTCACTGCCACCTGCCCTTGGACCGTGCTTCCAGAAAAGATTTCTTTGTCAAAATACAGAATAGCGAGCCTGCTTTGGCCTCAGGCTTCTGTGTCATAACTCTTTTTTTTTTATTGGAGCAAAAAGAAGTAGTACATTGTTGTCCTGCTCCACGTTTTCTCATGCATCAAGAGAGCAAGAAGCACTTTGTGCCAACAGAAAAGCCTGCTTTGTTGTCTGAGGACAGGCAGGTGAGAGAGTTGGGGAGGCTTTTCACAGGCCATAAAAGAGACACAACACAAAACAGGCTTGAGGCGCCTGGGCGGAGGGCTTGGGGATGGGTGGGAAGAAATCATTTGAGCCTCTTCCCTGGCTCATCAGGGTTTCACACATTTCACTAGTAAAAGTGACCCCAGCAGGCCTGTGTCAAGGTTCTCTGGCAGAGCTTTGCTCCTGGGAGGGCCATTCTGGGGTAACTGTATGCAATGATGTTTCTGAAAAATGGAATGAGTCCATCAAGTTTGGTGTTTTAAGACACCTCAGTGCTAAGGATATGACAATCAGTAGTATGTTTCCATGTGTCATCTTTTCCCCATGACCTGCGAGGGGACAAGGTGGCTGCTGTCATCGGCAGTGACACAGGAGGGCACCAAGGCTCAGAGAGCCTGAGCTCCCACAACAGAGCCGACCGAGTTTGATTACCGATGCATGGGTTTTACTTGACTCCAGTGATGTCAGAAACCATTCAGTACTGGAAGTATTTCCCTAGGTTATTGGCCTCACAAATCTGAATTTTTACACGCTGGATACTCTTCAAGACAGCATGAGGTCGATTCAACTGATAAGTTAGCACAGCCTCCTAAGATGTGCACATGACTTGGAGAAACATTCCTCATTAACATAATTAAAATTTTCAACAGCAAAGAAATGAATAAACAAGTAGAAATTCCCCTGTCATGTAGGTCTCTTCTCTTTCTACCTCCAGGTGAATGCTCTTACTAGAACAGCAATTCTGAGTTTAGGGAGCATGGTCCCCTGGAGGGCTTGTAAACCAGATTGCTGGGCCTCACCCCTAGAAATTCTCATTCAGCTGGTGTGGGTGGGGCCTGAGAATTTGTGTTTCTAATAAATTTCCTAATGATGCTGATGCTGCTGGTACAGGGATCTCACTTTAAGAATCACTCTTTTATAGTGTTTTTATTTTTCCTATGTTTATCCCTACAGCTCTGCATGTATATAAACACAGTTATTAAAAATGAACCCATTTACTTAGACTTCTGAAATTTGTTTTCATTTAACAAAATATCCTAGATATCATGTCAACTCTGTAGATAAGGATCTACATAATTCTTTTTATTTTATTTTATTTTGAAATATATTATTTATTTATTTGACACAGAGAGAGGGAGAGAAGGAGCAGGGGAAGCGGCAGGCAGAGGGAGAGGGAGAAGCAGGGTCTCCACTAAGCAGCGAGCCCAATGTGGGGCTCGATCCCAGGACTCTGAGATCATGACCTGAGCTAAAAGCAGACGTTTAACCGACTGAGCCACCCAGGTGCCCCTACATCATTCTTTGTAAGGGCTGCACAGATTTCCATTGTATGTCTGTACCTTTATTTATTTAACTATTCTCTGTTACTGAATGTTTTGATTGTTTCCATTTTTTTTCCTACCACAAACAATAGTACAGCTCTTTTCATCTATCTTTACACATTTGTGCAAGCAATAATGAAGGATAATCCCCAAAAGTGGAATAGATGGCTGACAGTGATTATGCCTTAAGATGTCATATGACAGTTCTAAATTATATTCCTACCAATAGAATTGAAGAATCCTTCATCAACATCAAATATTCCGTATAATTTTCATCTTTGCCTTTGTTAGGTGAAAATGGTATATTGTTATTTTATATTATTTTTATTTTTTGTAAAGATTTTATTATTTATTTGAGAGAGAGAGAGCATCAGAGGGAAAAGCAGACTCCCTGCTGAGCGGGATCCTGACGTGGGACTTGATCCCGACACTCCTGGATCATGACCTGAGCTGAAGGCAGTCGCTTAACCAACTGAGCCACCCAGGTGCCCTATTTTATTTTTTTAAGTAGGCTCTACACCCAGCATGGAGCCCAAGCAGGGCTTTAACTGGACCCTGAAATCAAGACCTGAGCTGAAATCAAGAGTCAGATGCTTAACTGACCTAGCCACTATATTGTTATTTTAATTTGCGTGTCTATATTAGTAAATTTGGGTGTATGTTATTGGCTGGTAGTATTTCTTTTTCTATAATATCCCTGCTTATATCCTTTGCCTGCTTTTCAGGGAAATGGAACTCAGAATGGCAGAAAAATGCGTGGCAATTTCTTCCCTGTGTTGGGCATGGCTTCAGCTCCTGACACCTTGCTGAAGCATTTTGGAGACGAAAGAAGAGAAACAGGAAATATTCAACCAAAAACACCCCCAAATACTCTGACTAAAAAATGGGTGGAGGACCTGGACAGATATTTTGCCAAAGAAGACATACAGACGGGGCACCTGGGTGGCTCAGTTGGTTAGGCGACTGCCTTCGGCTCAGGGCATGATCCCGGAGAGCCGTGATCGAGCCCCACATCAGGCTCCCTGCTTGGTGGGAAGCCTGCTTCTCCCTCTCTCACTCCCCCTGCTTGTGTTCCCTCTCTGGCTGTGTTTCTCTCTGTCAAATAAATAAAATATTAAAAAAAAAAAAAGAAGACATGCAGACAGCCAATAGACACATGGACGATGATCACCATCCCTCATCATCAGGGAAATGCAAATTCAAATTACAATGAGATACCACCTCACACCTGTCAGAATGGGTAAAGTCACAAAAACAAGAAATAAGCATTGGTGAAGATGTAGAGCAAAAGGATTCCTCATTCATCGTTGGTGAGAATACAAACTGGTACAGCCACAGTGCAAAACAGTATGGAGGCTTCTCAAAGAATTGAAAACAGAATTACCATATGATTCAGCAATTCCACTACTAGGTATTCGCCTAAAGAAAATGAAAACACCTGAGACATTTCAATTCAATGGGAGACGATTTTGATGCTGTTCCCCTTTATACTTCAAATCGTGGACTGTGATCTTCCCAGTACTCTGTGTGCCCTTTCTCTTTTCTTTTCTTTTCTTTTCTTTTCTTTTCTTTTCTTTTCTTTTCTTTTCTTTTCTTTTCACTAGAGAAATTTAAAATACAGTGGTCAGGTCAGCCTGATTTCAGGTAATGAAAAGTTTGGGGCTCTTTGTACTGTAGTGCTTGGAACTGTTCCTCCATCCTTGCCAGCAGCATGTGGCCTCAGTACTTTTCAGGGCTCGTTTATGGAGCTCTGTCCTTTGCCTGGATGTTGACTCTGGCACCACAGTCAACATGACAGCAGCCCAGCCCAGCAGCTGAGAGGTCCCCTCTCTCCACAGGACCTGAGCAAGTGTTTTGCATTCAGGGAGTTTCCAGTGATGTTGTATTAACTCAAACATCAGCCCTCCTTCTATGTGTTCTTTGTCCCTGCTTCACTGCAACAGTCTTCACTCTGATCTCCTTCTGGGCTCTTATCTTATTCCTCAGAAAGCATCCTCTTGTACCCAAAGCAGGAGTGAACAGCTCAGTAAGAGGAAGGTGCTGTCAAGCCTGTGGGAGTCCCTGACTTCCCTCTCCTATGTACAGACTTCAAGTCCAAGGTGGAAAAGCTAGGCACTATCAATTCCCTCCAACTCCTCACCCCCACGTTCCCCCAGTGGCTAGATCTCTAAGATTTATGATCCTCTTCTTCAACTTTAGTATCTCTGGTTTAGTCTAAGTCCTTTCTTTCTTTCCTGGATGAATGCATCAGTCTGCTGGTTTCCTCCAGTCTCATCCCCCTCCCATCCATCTGATCATGCAATGACTCATTCATTCATTCATTTCATTCATTCACTCATATGACCTTCTGTGAGAACTGACTTGTCTCTGTGCCAGACATATTCAAGAGATGCCACAAAGCTGTGAGTTATTAGTTACAAAGAAGGCATCCAGGCTGTCAGCCCTCTTGGTTCAAAGGAGTTGGGGGACTTTCCAGGGTGGGGTTTCACAGGCAGATGAACTTGAGGTGGGCCTCGAAGTATGTGTGGAAAATTCCATGAATCATCCACCTACCAGGTAGTCCCCATTCTTTCTTGCTGCGGCAGTGTGATTTGTTCACCTCCATGCTCAACAAGGTTGCTTTGGACTTCATTTAGGTCACTTGTAGTTGGGTCTTCAGTTATTAGGAGCCCAAAGTATTGTGCAGGTGGGATGTAGCCCAGGGCAGGTGGCATGGCTCTTTCCTCGCTTGTCATTATGGGGTCACAATAGGTGCCATTTGTTTCTCTGATTTCCCCTAGGTCAAGCCTGCAGACTGGCTTGAGGGAGAAGATGAGGGTCAGGAGCTGGTGCGTGGGTCAGCGAGTTTCTCTTTCATTCTTATCTTAAGCCAGAGAGTGCCCAGCACGTCTGGAAATCATGAGCACCCAAGCTGGGGGAAGGCATCTTGGCCATCGTCTAGGTCGGAGGTCAGGCAGGTGTTGTAAACGAATGAAACAGACCTGTGTTTGCATAACATACACGTAGGAATAGCCTTCACTTTATGAGGAAGGATGCTCTCTAGAATTTTTCCTGATGCAGACAGACCTCTTGGCTGACTGTTCTTTTTTCTTATGGGAAGGCAGAAAAACCCCCAAAACAGTTCTATTAAAAAATAAACCACTGGGACGCCTGGGTGGCTCAGTTGGTTAAGCGACTGCCTTTGGCTCAGGTCATGATCCTGGAGACCCAGGATCGAGCCCCACATTGGGCTCCCTGCTCGGTGGGAAGCCTGCTTCTCCCTCTCTCCTTCCCCCTGCTTGTGTTCCCTCTCTCACTGTGTTTCTCTCTGTCAAATAAATAAAATCTTAAAAAAAAAAAAAAAAACCAACCACCTAATACTTAGCTTCCAGGTTGCAGAGACAAATAGGCTGTACTTAGTAACGGGAGCTGGAAACAGAACGACCATAGGTGGCACCGGTTGTTGCCAAATGGGAATCCTGGAGCAGGCTGATAGGTCTTCTGCTTTCTCAAGAGAAGCCTGGAACATTATTTTAAAAAATTTAAAAAAAATCCCATTGTTTCCTGCACGTGTGCCCTATAGGAACACACAGTGGGAAGCAGAGTCTGGAGATAGAGACATTTGGGGTTAGGAGTGTGGGTGGGGGTGGGGAGAAGATGCAGGGAGACGGAGCTGGAGCAGAGGCTTTCGAGTGACGGAAACTGAATTCTGATCTAGGGGAGAAACAGGCAAATGAGATAAAAAAAAGAACACTACAGAAGATGCAGAAAAGCATAAAGAAGAGGGGCACCTGGGTGGTTCAGCTGGTTAAGCCGCTGCTTTCGGCTCAGGTCCTGGAGACCTGGGATCGGGATCGAGCCCCACATCCGGATTCCTGCTCGGCAGGAAGCCTGCTTCTCCCTCTCTCACTCCCCCTGCTTGTGTTCCCTCTCTGGCTGTGTTTCTCTCTGTCAAATAAATAAATAAAATCTTTTTTTTTTTTTTAAAGAAAAGCATAAAGAAGAAAATGAAAGTCACAATCTTGCTATACAAAAATTAAGAAAGGGAAATTAAGAAAACCCAGGGGCACCTGGGTGGCTCAGTTGTCAAATGTCTGCCTTCGGCTCAGACCACAATCTCAGGGTCCCGGGATGGAGCCCCGCACTGGGGCCCTTGTTCAGCAGAGAGCCTACTTCTCCCTCTCCCACTGCTGCTGTCCCTGCGTGTGCTCTCGTTCACTGTCAAAATCTTTTTTTTTTTTTTTAAAGTTTTATTATTTGACAGAGAGAAACACAGCCAGAGAGGGAACACAAGCAGGGGGAGTGAGAGAGGGAGAAGCAGGCTTCCCGCCGAGCAGGGAGCCCGATGTGGGACTCGATCCTGGGTCTTCCCGGATCATGACCTGAGCCCAAGGCAGTCGCTTAACCAACTGAGCCACCCAGGCGCCCCTCACTGTCAAAATCTTAAAAAAATAAATCAACACCATTTATTGAAGAGACTGTCTTTTTCCCATTGGATATTCTTTCCTGCTTTGTGGAAGATGAGTTGACCTTATAGTCATGAGTCCATATCTGGGTTTTCTATTCTGTTTCATTGATCTATCCTATTGTTTCCATAAATGTTTATGTAATTGAAGATCATTCTCTTATCATTTCAATTCATTTGTTTTCTGTCATCTCTCTGTATGTATATTTAAGTGTATTTTTTGACAATATGCAGAAGTATTAAACTGGACCATCAATTGCACTACTAGGTATTTAGCCGAAGGATACAAAAATATAGCTTTGAAGTCAGAGGGGCACATGAACTCTGGTGTTATAGCAGCATTATCAACAATAGCCAAGTTGTGGAAAGAGCTCAAATTTTCAGCAACTAATGAATGGATAAAGTATATGTGTATATTTACACACAAATATATATATTATATATAATATGTATTTTATTATTAGTAGTGATACTTTATTATTATTTCTATAATGGAATATTAGTCAGGCATCAAAAAGAATGAATTATTGCCATTTGCAACAATGTGGATGAACTATTATGCTAAGTGAAATAAATCAGAGAAAGACAAAAACCATATGATTTCACTCGTATGTGGAATTTAAGAAATGGAACAGATGAGCATGGGGGGAAACCATAAACAGACCCTGAACTACAGAGAACAAACTGAGGGTTGATGGAGGGGCGGTGGGTGGGGGATGGATTAAATGGGTGATTGGGTGTTAAAGAGGACACCTGTTGTGATGATCACTGGGTGTTATATATATGAATTGCTAAATTCTACTCCTGAAGCTAATATTACACCATATGTTAGCCAACTGGAATTTAAATAAAAACCAGAAACAAAAAAAAATCAAGAAAAAAAATTTTGAGTCTTGATTTTGGCTCAGGCCATGATCTCAGCATCATAGGATCAAGCCCCATGTTGGGCTCTGCACTCAGCACAGAGTCTGCCTGAGATTCTCTCTCACCCTCTGCCCCTGCCTCACCACTTCAATGCACAGATTCTCTCTCTCAAAAACAAAATAAAATCCCATTTACAACGGTTGCACCAAAACCAATAAAATACCTAGGAATAAACTTAACTACAGAAAAAGCACTGATTTGAAACATCTTTCCTTGTGGTCTTCCCCCCACCTTCCAGTCACCTTTCCTGATGTTAGATTATGATCATTTCCCCCTTATCATTACAATCTCTCGCAAACTTACTTTTTGCAGTGTGGGGGCAATGGCTCATGTAAATTTACATATTCAAATCCTGTCAGAATAAAACTGCCTTCCTGAGTCTTGGCCGATGGCTGCACTCGCTCATTGAAATGTCACCGGTGGTGCTACGGTGGTGGAAGGGCTGCCCACTGTGCTTGGGCAGCGGTTGGCAGGTAGGAGGGGAGCAAGGCTGAGCCAGTCAGTGGAGATCTTTAAGTGGAACTAAAACCAAATTTAAATCATGCCCCAAGTGTGAATCCCTTTAAGAACGTGTAATGACATAAACCCCATGGGTATAAGCCACACATGCTCCTGGGCTCCACAGGGGCTCTAAGAGTGGGTGGGAAACTTCTACATTCACCTCCCGCTGCAGCACTCTCAGATGGCAGAGCTAGGAATGGAAGAAAGGACAGGGAAGGAAGAAAGGCAAATCCACGTCTAGTCCTGGAAGGGCGATTCCAAGTGCCGGCTGAGCAGCAATTTGTAATAGTCAGTCAGCACCTGTGAGGCGTCCCCTCTCCCCCTGAGCTGTCCCCTCTGGAGGGGATGGGGCCGAGGGAGTTGGACCTGCTAGAGTCCCTCAGGAATGAAGTTGTCACATGCCCCCTGAGTCTCATCTTTGTGTCTGCCACCTCTCACTGCCTTCTGGTTAGGGGTGGGGGGCCCTGGCAGACATACCATACCTGCTTTGTGACCACGTGTGTCTCCCCGAGGGTGTGTTCCCGGTGCCTTGTGCAATGACTGCTGAGTCGCGGGGCACACGTCTGACGCATTTCCCAGGCAGCTGGCATGATGAAACCTGGCTGGCCCAGCTCCCCCATGAACATGTGGCTCCCCTCCTCTCTACTGTGTTCCCCGAGCAGACACTTGACATGGTAGTGGGAACTGGTTTCAGAGAGCATTCACAATACATCTGTGTTGAGTGAGATTTTTCTTTGTGTGTATGTAGCCCGATTCCCAGGGATCAATGAGGGTGAAACCAACAAAATAGACATGTATAATGCAGACTGTATTGCCAATAATAATTAATACAATAGCTATTTATTGAGTATATTTATTTATACTGCGCTAAGAGCTTTTATGCAGTAACTTATATGTTTAAGCCTCACTAAACCTTTCTGACTTAGGTACAATGAATACTCTCATTAAAAAAATTTTTTTTCTGGGGCACCTGGTTGGCTCCAGGAGGTTAAGCGTCTGACTCTTGATTTCGGCTCAGGTCATGATCTCAGGGTGGTGAGATTGAGCCTTGCACTGGGCTCCGTCCTCAGCAAGGAGTCTTCTCTCCTCTCTCTCCCTCTCCCTCTCCCCCCATATTCTCCCTCTCTTTCTCTCTCTCAAATAAATACACTTTAAAAAATTGTTCTGAGTTTTGTAATTAAAATTTTTTAAATTAATAAAAACTATTATTGAAATATAGTTGACATACAATGTTATATTAGTTTCAGGAGCACAATGTAGTGACTTGACAATTCTATACCTTATGTAATCCTCACCAAGATAAGTGTAGCTACCATCTGTCTCCTTATACCATTATTGCAGTATAATTACTTGTATCCCCTATGCTGTACTTTTCATCTCTGTCACTTATTTTATGACTGGAAGTTTGTGCAAAAATAGGTGAAGGGGCTTAAGAGGTACAAGCTGCCAGTTATAATACCCTTATTAGGTATTATAACTAATAATGAGGAAATTGAGACCCAGGGAAGCTAAGTAATCTGCCCAAAGTCCACAGTGGTAGGGACTTAATCACATATCTAGGTACCTGATATGAAAGCATGTTCATAGGAATTAACTACAAAATATTTAACTTACATTGCTTATATTGCTTTGTTTATGACTGTCTTGTAAGAAGTTTTAAGGCTGTAGATTGAAAGGAGAAAAGGAAGACTTTCCTGAGCAAGACAGGAAACCCAGGACACTGGCAGATTTGAGGATTTGCAGAAGTCATGTTTGCGACTCATTCAACATACACAAAAAAACAGCCAAAAGTTTTACGTGTAATTCACTTAGATGATGCCCCTTTTCTGAGTGCAAAGTTTGGAAGACAGCTTGTGCTCGGCTGGAAACTTTGCCCAAAATGTACACAGATAATCAATGACAGCGTGGATGTTTGTTCTGAGAATAGCAGAGAAGAAAACCAGACTCAGATGGAAGAACTGCTAAAGCTTTGTGGTCATTACGATTTTCAAACCCATGAAAGCAAATTGAATTTGCTCCAGAAACTGGAAAAAGAGAAAAAAGAAGGCTCACAAAAAAGGCAACAGCTGGTTCTGATTGGAAGTGATACCAGTGACGAGCAAGGCCTGTCGTCGCCAGGATGTCCTGATTTTCAGTGGAATGCACTTGGTGACTGCCTCGATGAGGACTGTTTAGGATGTTTCTATGCTTGTCCTGTGTGGGGTTCCACCAAATGCGGAGCTCAGTGCTGCTGAGACCTCAAGCAACTATATGAGCAAAGTGAAATTGAAGGAGTAGAAATCATTCATAACAAACATGTTGGATAATTTGTGGTATCAAATTATAGGACCTCTAAAGATCTCTATTTCTTTTTTTAAAAAGATTTTACTTATTTGAGAGAGAGAGAGAGAGAGAGAGAGAAGGGACAGAGGGAGAGGGAGAAAATCTCCCTCTGATTGCAAGCCCTATGCAGAACTCCATCTTATCACCTCAAGATCACAACCTGAGCTGAAACCAAGAGTCGGACGCCCAACCAACAGAGCCACCCAGGTGCCCTGGAAGGCCCTTCTGTATTTCTAAAACTGTCATTCTAAGATACATTTTAGAGCTGACTGCCAAACGATGAAAATTTGAAAACTACCTCCGCATGCACTCAACATTCACTATGTTGCATTTCGATGCTTTAAGATTCATTATTTGATGTAAATTTCAATGGGCTATTATTCAGCGGTCAGATTTAAGCGTATCTGGGTCAACACCAACAAGCACATAAAGGCAGTCAGCCATCACTGTGCGTAGTTACCGGAACTACAACACCCCTGCTAGCAGTTGGGTCCCCAGGTCATTACGTGACAGATGTGCTGCATCAGTGACCGACCACTGTACTTCTCTCAAATGCTGCTAATGATTCATCACTGCGCATCTGTCATTCAGTTCGCCTATAGACAGCAAAGCATGGGTGTGTTGTCCCCTTCTCACCCATGTGACAGTTTACAAAAACGGATCATCAAAAGACCTGGCCAACAAAGATGAAAGTGCAGAAGAAATGAAAACTGTTAATGCTAGAAGTGAGGTTTGAACTGAACGTGAGTGGGGGCGTAGGAGACATCCTGATGGGAAGGCTGGCACCGCTGCTGTCCCAGGGCCGAGACACGCAGCGAGAGGAACCTCGTGAAGGCACACCTGACAGAAAGGGGGAAACGGGCTGTGATGAAAAGGATGAATATGGCCCAAAGGAAGTGATGGTAAAAAAATGCACAGTAAAGGAAATTGCAGAGAGATTTTACAAAATTGAAAGCACTGCTAATAAAATGGCAGAAGTGGATCCAAACTCATGAAGAGTCTGACAGTTTGCAATGGTATAGAAAAGACGCTTACTCAGTGTCATGAGGTAACAGAAAAGGCAAAGTGCTGTTCCAACGATTCTCGATTAGTTGTTTGCAATGGAATAACACAATTTTCAATGTTCCTAATGTTTTAAATTATACCGTACTAATAACAATTTTTATAATTTTTTATTTTAGTTTACACTTATTACTGACAGTAAGAGTTTTTTATATTTTGACAGATTTTTAAAGGTCACAGAACAGGAGCACCTGGGTGACCAGGAGGTCCTGGGATCGAGTCCTGCATGGAGCTCCCTGCTCAGGGCAGGAAGCCTGCTTCTCCCTCTCTCACTCCCCCTGCTTGTGTTCCCTCCCCAGCTCTGTTTCTCTGTCAAATAAATAAATCTTTTTTTCTTTTTTAAAAAACGACAGTTCTTTAAACATGTTAGAAGACACCATAAATAAATTCAAAGACAATAAGTATTTTGGGAAATATTCATAATACAAGTGACAGAAAAAGTTAATATCACACAAAAAAATTGTATATGTTATAAGAAAAAAAAGCCAATTAAAAATAAATTAAAATTTTGAATACTAATTGAGAGAAGAAGAAATCCAAATGACCAATTGTCAGATGACAAGATGCTCAGTCTTATTGTCAGGAAAATGCAAATTAAAGCATCACTGGTATCCTTTTACATAAAGCAGACCAGTGAAAGTGCAAAAAGTTTTCATCGATGGGGTTGATAAGGATGCAGAAAATGAACACTCAGTCTATGAAAGAAGTGTGAATTATTACAATTTATTTGGAAACTGTGCTGGCAATATCTATTAAAATAAAATATACACGATGATAGACACTGTTAGTTGCCTAGCCAATATCCACAGCTTTTTTCTTCCTTTCCAATAGAATCATAATTTTGTTTATGGAAGCAAGGTGATAAATTGTAATTGATTTAAACCATCAGAACAAACTGTTTTTTTTCTAGTTGTTCAATTTCTCAGTCTAGCAATAGTCTTGTAACCCCCTGCTGGCCGAGAAAATGGAAGGAAAGACTGCTGACAAATCTCTGGGAAGGCCTTTGCTTTGCTTTGCTTATATAAGATACAAATGTGAGTGTTGCTACCTTCACCCTTTACCTTGAATATAAACATGTCTGATGCCTGGAGTTTGGCAGCCATTTTGTAATCATGAGAAAGAAAGTGTGAAGATAAAATGCTAACATGTTTAGGAAAGCAGAACAGAAAAACACATGAGATCTTGGGTTCTTCAACCAATACCCATTACTACTTACCTCCAGACGTTTGTTATGTAAGTAAAACAAACCCTTGTTTGTTTAAGCCTCTGTTGGTCGGTTTCCATCACTGATTGCCACATATACCTCTGATTGGACACATACATTCCTTTTGATTCAGCCATTTCTGTATGTGACTCCATCCTAGAGAAATGAAAATACCAGTATGTAGAGATTCATGTAAAATTTACATATAACTTTGTTTTTGGAAGCTAAAAACTGAGAACAAATAGAATGGCTATCAGTAGCCAGACAGCTAAATAAAATGTAGTCTATTCATACAATAAATTGTTACATAACCATTAGAAAGAAAGATTTAAAAGGAAGTCTACAGAACTTGAGGGATGTTCATGATGAATTATTATGTAAAAGAATCAAATTTATAGCTAATATTTATAGTACAAATATCCAAATCCATTATTTATGGAAAAGATCTCCATATGTGTGTAAACGTTTGTATGTTTCTACAGAAGCACAGGAAAAAGGGATTAAAAATGATTGCAGGAATGGGGGAGAAACACATTTGAATGAAACAAGCCTGGTAGAAGAAAATAATCTGTCTTAAATATCTTAAAAATTTTATTTATCTATCTATCTATCTATCTATTTATTTATTTTAGGGAGAGAGAGACAGCAAGAGAGCGAACACATGCCTGCCTCCATGTGCATGAGCCTGAGCAGAGGGAGGGGAAGAGGGAGAGGAAGATTGAGAGAGAGAGACAGAGAGAATCCTAAGCAGACTCTCTGTCGAACACGGAGTCTGACCTGGGGCTCGATCTCCCAACCCCGAGATCATGACCTGAGCTGAAATTCAGAGTTGGTCATCCAACCAACTAAGCCACCGAGGTGCCCCAATCTGCCTTAAATATTATCAAACTTTATTTATTTGAACTATGAAGAGAAGCATCTAATGAGGCATAAATATACATGGTATTGGCAATTATGTTTTAAATGCGGAGCTGACATGGATTGGAAGAATAAACATTGTCAAAATGTCTATACTGCCCAGAGCAATCTATACTTTCAATGCCATTCCGATCAAAATTCCACCAACATTCTTCAAAGGGTTGGAGCAAACAATCCTAAAATTTATATGGAACCAAAAAAGACCCCGAATTGTTGAAGAAGAAAAACAAAGCTGGGGGCATCACATTACCTGACTTCAGGCTTTATTACAAAGCTGTGATCACCAAGACAGCATGGTACTGGCACAAAACAGACAAATAGACCAATGGAACAGAGTAGAGAGTCCAGATATAGACCCACAAATCTACGGGCAAATCATCTTCAACAAAGCAGGGAAAAATATTCAGTGGAAAAAAGACAGCCTCTTCAATAAATAGTGCCGGAAAAATTGGACAGCTACATATAGAAGAATGAAAGTTGACCATTCTCTTACACCACACACAAAGGCAAACTCGAAATGGATGAAAGACCTCAACATGAGGCAGGAATCCATCAAAATCCTGGAAGAGAACACAGGCAGTAACCTCTTTGACATCAGCCACAGCAACTTCTTTCAAGACACGTCTCCAAAGGCAAAGGAGACAAAAGTGAAAATGAACTTTTGGGACTTCATCAAAATAAAAAGCTTCTGTACAGCAAAGGAAACAGTCAACAAAACAACCCATGGAATGGGAGAGGATATTTGCAAATGACACTACAGACAAAGGGCTGGTATCCAAGATCTATAAAGAACTACTCAAACTCAACACCCAAAAAGAAGATGAACACATCAAAAAATGGGCAGGAGACATGAAGAGGCACTTCTCCATAGAAGATATACAAATGGCTAACAGACACATGAAAAAATGTTCAACATCACTAGCTATCAGGGAAATTCAAATCAAAACCACACTGAGATACTACCTTACACCAGTCGGAATGGCCAAAATTAACAAGACAGGAAACAACAAGTGTTGGAGAGGCTGTGGAGGAAGGAGAACCCTCTTACACTGTTGGTGGGAATGCAAGTTGGTGCAGCTGCTTTGGAAAACAGTGAGGAGATTCCTTAAAACATTAAAAATAGAGCTACCTTATGACCCTGCAATTGCACTACTGGGCATTTACCCCAAAGATACAGATATAGGGAAAAAGAGGGCCATATGTATCCCAATGTTCATTGCAGCAATGGCCACAATCACCAAACTATGGAAAGAGCCAAGGTGCCCTTCAACAGATGAATGGATAAAGAAGATGTGGTACATATAGACAATGGAATATTACACCTCCATCAGAAAGGATGAATATCCAACTTTTGTAGCAACATGGACTGGAGTGGAAGAGATTATGCTGAGTGAAATAAGCCAAGTAGAGAAAGTCAAGTATCACATGGTTTCACTTACTTGTGGTGGATGAGGGGTAATATGGAGGACAGTAGGAGAAGGAAAGGAAATGGGAAGTAGGGTAATTCGGGGAGAGAAACGAAACATGAGAGACTTTAGACACAGAAACAAACTGAGGGTCTTGGAGGGAAGGGAGTGGGGGGATGGGAGAGCCTGGTGGTGGGTACTGAGGGCACCTATTGCATGGAGCACTGGGTGTGGGGCATAAACAATGAATCTTGGAACATTGAAAAAAACAAAATAAATCAAAAAAATACGGAGCTGAATAGAAGAAAAAATTTTTAGACACACAAAACAGAAATTTTATTATATAATAATTTTTATAAATAGACTATTTTTTTTACACTTTTCAAAGCTTTTTTTAAATTCCAGTTTGGCTAACATACAGTGTTATATTAATTTCAGGTGTGCAATACAGTGATTCAACAATTCCATACTTGCTCAGTGTTCATCACAAGTACATTCCTTAATCCCCAGCATCTATTTCTTTCTTTCTTTTTTTTTTTAAGATTTTATTTATTTATTTCACAGGGAGATCACAAGTAGGCAGAGAGGCAGGCAGAGAGAGAGGAGGAAGCAGGCTCTCTGTTGAGCAGAGAGCCCGATTTGGCCTCCATCTCAGGACCCTGAGATCATGACCTGAACCGAAGGCGGAGGCTTTAACGCACTGAGCCACCCAGGCGCCCCCCAGCATCTATGTCACCCATCCCCTCACCTACCTCTCCGCTGACAACCATCAGTTTGTTCTCTAGAGTTAAGAGTCTGTTTTTTGGTTTGCCTCTTTTTCTTTATTCATTTGTTTTGTTTCTTATATTCCACATATAAGTGAAATAATATGGTATTTGTCTTTCTCTGACTTATTTCACTTAGCATAATACTCTCTAGCTCCATCCATGTTGTTGTAAATGGAAAGATTTCCTTCCTTTTTATGGCCCAGTACTATTCCATTGTATATGTACCACCTCTTCTTTATCCATTCATCAATTGAGGGACACCTGGATTGCTTCCATAATTTGGTTACTGTAAATAATGCTGCAATAAACACAGGGACACATATATCTTTGCAAATTAACATTTTTGCATTCTTTGGGTAAATTCCCAGTAGCAGAATTACTGGATCACACAGTAGTTCTATTTTCAACTTTTTTTTTTTTTTATTTTTTATTTTATTTTTTTTTATTTTCAACTTTTTGAGGAACGTCCGTATTGTTTTCTGGAGCGGCTGCACCGGTTTGCATTCCCACCAACAGTGCACGAGGGTTCCTTCCCTTCCCCAACACAGTTGTTTCTTGTATTTTTGATTTTAGCCATTCTGATAGGTGTGAGGTTATATCTCATTGTCGTTTTTGATTTGCAGTTCCCTGATGATGGGTGATGTTGAGCATCTTTTTATGTGTCTGTTGCCCGTCTATATGTCTTCTTTGGAGAAATCTCTGTTCTTGTCTTCTGCTCATTTTTTAATTGGGTTATATGTTTTTTGGGTTTTGAGTTATATAAACTGAGTAGAAGAAAATTTTAATATTATACATTTTTGTTTTCTCATAGTTCCTCACTCCCTTTTTTGTAGAACATGAATTCCAATTTTATTTCCTTCTGTACCAACAATTCAAAGACAGGTCTTATTTTCCTTCTAATGATGTGATGGCAGAATGTAGTTTTGAATATTTTATCTGGTGGTGATACTTAGTTTTCAGAATGAAAAAATACCTGTTAACAACCGCGGTATTCCAAAACAGAGACACACTATTCGTACGATTCAAAAAAATAACGAGAGCGACTATCACAGGAAGACTTGTGGAGTTCTGGTGCGCCTCTGCCTTAGTTGTCAATGCCAGATCTTAAAAACTCTTCATAGTTCTTTATCTACACTGTCAGTGTCAATTAAGAAAGACAACTGAGTAATGCTAATTCATTTTCATAACTTTTTTTAAGGTTTTATTTTTTTTATTTGACAGAGAGAAACACAGCCAGAGAGGGAACACAAGCAGCGGGAGTGAGAGAGGGAGAAGCAGGCTTCCCGCCAAGCAGGGAGCCCGATGTGGGGCTCAATCCCCGAACTCAGGGATCATGACCTGAGCTGAAGGCAGACGCTTAACGACTGAGCCGCCCAGACTTCCCCATTTTCACAACCTTTATAATAAGGGCTCATTTATGGAATTCAACCTTCACCTCCTCAATTTAGAGTGAGCTTCAGATCATCACTTTCATTACTAGAAAACTGATTTTTGTGTAGGCAAAAGAGCAAGGTTATTTCTTGTCAGGTCAGTTTCCCAAAGACATTTGAGACAATGTGGATGGGCCTTGAGACAATTATGCTAAGTGAAATAAGCCAGCCAGTCAAAGATAGATATATGACTTCACTTCTATATGAAATCTAAAAAAGTTGAACTCAGAGCAACAGACAGTGGAGTGTGGGTTGCAAGGAGCTAGGGCTGGGGGAGATGGGGGGTGTCGGTCAAAGGGGCAGACATCCATTTCTAAGAGGAACAAGTCCTGGGGATCCGATGGACAACATGGTGACTACAGTTAACAATTCTGTATCATATGCTTGAAAGTTAGTGATAGATCAGATCTTCAATGTTCTTTTTTTTTTTTTTTTTTAAGATTTTATTTATTTGACAGAGAGAAACAAAGCCAGAGAGGGAACACAAGCAGGAGGAGTGAGAGAGGGAGAAGCAGGCTTCCTGCCGAGCAGGGAGCCTGATGTGGGACTCGATCCCGGGTCTCCAGGATCATGACCTGAGCCAAAGGCAGTCACTTAACCAACTGAGCCACCCAGGCGCCCCGAGATCTTCAATGTTCTTACTAAACACACACACACACACACACACACACACACACACACACACACGAAATGGTCATTATGTGAGGGGATGGAAGGATTCACTAACTTCACTGTGGTAATCATTTTGTAAGAGATACCTGTATCAAATTACCGCACCATACACCTTAAACTTACACAGTGTTATATGTCAATTATACCCTAATAAAGTTGTAGAAGGAAAAAGAGGAAAACAAACATTCCTGTCAAATCTACTGGGGCTGTGACAAAGTTCCTGGCAAACCACTGGTTGGAACGTGTAATGCATTTTTGCAGAGATGCAAAGCTTCATAGGGTAAAGAGGGAAGCAGGAAGGGTCACAAGGACCTTTTGACCTGAGAGGTGTCTGACTGTGGCAGTCAACGCCAAGTGCCTTCATCTAATCACCCGGTCCCACAGGGCCCAGTGGTCCCATATGACATCGGTCCTCCGCCTCAGGAGGCATACCTGCGTCCATCAACACAGCCTGATTTTGTTACCCAAAATGTTATTGCATCACCTTTCGTGTCTCAGGCATCTGGCTAAATGCTTGGCTATAAAGACAGAAAGGACAGAGGTTCTTGACCTTGAGAAGCTCACGACCTGGGCCACAGTACAGCTAAGGGAGGACTTGTCAACAGCGGCCGTGGTAGGCTTTGGAACAGAATGTGCGTAACGTGAGGGCGCTGTATGGGACCTCTGGGAAGTCCTCAGAGAGAGAGTGAGGTGTGAGCCTCTGTTCTAGAAGGAACGGAAGTGTGCCCCAACAGAGAAGAGGAAGACAGGCATGTCCAGCCGGGAGAACACCGGCAAAGAGGTGTGCAAAGGCCCGGCAAGGCTGGAGACAAGCAGACAGCTGCGAGTGGAGGCTGCCGACGATGGTGACCCGCAGACGGATGTTGGTGGCGCCACAGCATGGTTTATACATTTCAGCCACATTTAGAAATGGAGATATTTTATGAAAAAGTCCAGATTTCCTGCTTCTCTTGGGAAAAAAAAAAAAAGGAAAATCTGGCCACCATGCTGGATATCCAGGAGGAGCTGGAGGGGAGGCGTGGAGCGCCCCCTTCTGAAGAGGTCTGGGCCCTCCAGCTCTTCCCTAGGGCTGCCTCCCACCCCAGATTCCTGACTCCAGCATTCGGCATTCACGTTTCCACCAAGCAGTCCCGCTCAGTTACCAGCTTCACTCCTGGAGGCATTTGAATTTCTTGCTTCTGGTTAAGCATTCTTGGAAATTAAAAAGCAAGCAGGGGAAAGCTTGGCAGACTGTCCATGGGGAGCCGTCATCAGCCCCTGGGCAGAAGGGACCAGGGGAGGAAGTGGTGTAAATGGAGGGTGCGCTGAGCAACCAGCCCTGGGGAGTGAGCCCTGTGGAGCACGGAGGGAGCGGGGATCAAACACCTCAGCTCTCCCCTGGGGCTACCCAATGGCCAGACCAGAAACCATGGGGTGAGAGGGCCCTAGGCACACTGCCCACTGGGGCACGGGGTGGACCGTGGATGTGAGAGGGCAAGTCACCAGCACACCTAGGCATTTAGAGATAAAGAGAGCCGGGAAAGGCCCTCTCCTGAGACTCATTTGGGCTGTGGTTCCTCTGTGGGGCCCCTCCTAAGGATGGTGAAGCCACAGGCTCCAATGCCAGCAGGTGGGAGGGAAGGGGATGGGGAGGGCCCGAGATGCCGTAGGAGGCCACAGGACCCAAAGCAGGAGCCGTAGGAGGCCACAGGACCCAAAGCAGGACAAGGGCAAGACAGAAACTCAAGTCTGGGCTCACAGACTCTTCCAGAAGGGGGCTGTGGGACGTGGAGCCTTGGAGTGCTGGTAGCCCACGGACCCTTGGACAGGAAGCAGTGGATAGAGTGCTGGAGGTGGACTGGACCCCAGAGATTTTCCAGCACATGGCCCAGTCTACCAGAGGACCCCTTGTGCCCTGATGGTCACCCAGTCTCTGCTCAATGGCTTTGGTGTTAGGGAGTCCTTCGCCCAGGAGGAGGCTCTGGCTATGAAAAAGACCTTCTATTGAGCAGAAATCAACATTTTTGCCTCTGGCTCTGCTCCTTGAGGACACACCGCACAACATTCTATGTCCAAGTGCAGGGTCCTTACTCCTCTGGGTCCTTCACCACTTTGAAAGGTCGCAAACCTTTGCGGACCATGATGCTCTGATTGTGGCCGTGCTTGCCACTGGCTCTCTGGAAGTATTTCTCATGACGCATCCCTCTCCCCAAGCTCTCTTCTACCTTGAACTAAAGGTCAGTAGAGGATCAGAGAGTGGAGCCTCCCTTAAACTGGGCGATATATTAGTGGCATTTAGGATCACACTAAATTTTTTTAATTCCAAAAATCAGGCTGAGCAAGTGAGAATTTGTAAACTTTATCTCAACAGCTCCTTCAGATAGAGAGGCAGGAGCTAGTCAGATTGACACTGGGGCCTCCGTAACAACCCAGGGTTGCACAGCCAGCAGGAAGCAGGCCCGCAACCAACTCTGGTCTTCGCCTGCAGGGCCTCCTGCGGCTTCTTTAACTCCACTCCCCTGACCTCCCCAGAGGGGCTCCCCTGCAGGGCTTGCCCCGGAGGACTTTGTGCCACCGGGCAGCCTCTGGTCCCAAGGCACCCATGCACGCCAGGGCCTGAAGCTTCCACTGGAATAAATGTCCTGGGAAAGAGGTGGTTTTCTTTTTGTTTTGTTTTTTTGTTTTTGCATTTTCTTTCTCTTTCTTCTGTTTCCTTTCCGGCATTAATGTCACCATATTTTTATTCCCAGTTGCAAAATTTGCTTCCTGAGGAGCCATCGCTCACTTGGGCATGACCTCAAGTGCTAGTCACAGGGTACTCCTTACAGGCTCCTGTTCCCATAGGAGTTTTCTCACTTCTCTGCCATAGATGATCCTGGCTGAAAGGAGGTCCAAGACGCCGTGCTTCCCAGGGGCCACCAGCTTCTGGATATAGGGGACACGGAGGCATGGCCGGCAGGGGCGGGGCAGAGCCAGGGTGGGGACCAGGTGCTTGCCTCTCTAGACACCAGACCTCGCCTGTGCAATCTGCTCCCTGGGGTATGGTGTGTTTAGAAAGCAGCAGGGATTGGATTAGAACCTCCAGGAGAGATTTTAAACAGATGCCCAAGCGTCTCCCCAATAGATTTCACAGTTTGACTGATCTGGGGTGGGAGACACCAGCTTGGGGGAAAGGCATTGCTGGCCCCGGGCTGTGCGCCCATGAAAACATCCTGGTCTATTTTTGAAGGTGAAAGGCTGGGACAGAAACCTCAGGGCCTGCCGAAGTAGCAAGTGCAGAGAGCAGATGTGGAAGAGGGAATTTTAGAAGACGGAGGAGGGAATGCTAGTGCTGGAATTCCTGGGGGCTGCTGGGTAAAGAGCTTGGAGTTGGCAGGAGGCAAGGTGAGGTCACAACATCCCCAAAACAGGGCGAGGCTGGGGGCAGGGCAACTCAGGGAGCAGGCAGGTCAGGGGTCCGAAGTTTGGGCCAACAGCATCCAAAAAGATGAGTCCTGTCAGTCCAGATCACTGGATTCAAGCTGGCAACCACAAGTCGCCTGGATAAACGAGGGAAGATTGGTCTGTCTTAACTCAAAGTTTATCAGCGCTTTTTCCTGGGGAGAGTCCGGCCTGCAATACCCCGGACAGTTGAGGGCCCCTGACTAGAACCAGGGGCGGCCACCTGATATACCAGCTCTGGCAGAGGGGGGCCTGGCAGGAAATCAGGGAGGAGAAGGAGCCGGACAAGAAGAAAATTCCATGGGTTAGAAACAAGCCCTGGAGAGCTCTCTGGAGAGCTTCCTGGAGGTGGATTAGGGTCAAGGGCAGGAAGGAACACCAAGTATGGGAAGCTGTTCTCTCCCTCCTTCACCCAAGAGGTGGGTAGAGGCTCTCTTGGGGGACAGCCACCAGGCCAGCGAACAAGGAATTGCCTAGGTTTTCATCTTCCTTCAGGTCAAGCAGAAGCTAAGCCCTCTGGAGCTTGGACAACAGGCCCTATGGGCTCACCCTTGCTCCCGAAGCTGAGCATCGCTTGGGACCAGGATCTCACGCGATTGCACCACTATTTTGCTCTCTGGGCTGTCTGCATGAGCTCCTCCCAGGTGCCATGTGTAACGTCTGCACATGGGTTAGAAGATCAGGGGGCTTAACCATGGGGATTCAAGTGCAGTGAGGCTTTTAGGAACTGGGCTGATGGTTGTAGAAAGTTCCTTACAGTGAGAAACTGCACAGCAGGGAATGGGGTGGGTGACTAAGGGTGGGGTGGGGTCAGGGGGTGGACAGGCCTGTTTTTTTCCTTCTACTAGGCTAAGCAGAGAAATTCCAAGTAAATGCAGGCCTTAAGTCATGGCCATACTTTCTGATGTCCAATAACTCTGAACACCTAAGGAGTAAACCGTGGTGTTTCACTTCCTCCACAAAGCCTCTCTAAAGCTTTTCCTAAAAACTGTGGCCCCACACTAACTTGCTCTTCGCTGAGCCCTAGAGTACAGTGGTTCTCCAACTTGAAAATGTATTGGAAGCACCTAGAAGGTAGAGGGGGCGTGGGATACCTCTGGCGTTTAATAGGTCTGGGGAAGGGACCTTCGCAGTTGCTTCTGGTCCGAGGAGCACACCTGGAGAACCACAGCTCTGCACACGTGCTCTCTACCTTATGATATAGGCAGGCTTCCTTTGCCTGGTGTCTACCACTGGTCCCCAATTAGTTTTTCCGTGTCAGTCTCTCAGCCAGATCTCAGTTCCTTCGGGAGCAGGGACTGCGTGTTTTGTTTTCCTCTGCGTCACTTAGCATATTGTCAGACACCTAGCAGATGAAAGACTAATAATATATTGGGAACTTTGTGGAGGATTCGGTTTCTTCAAGCAGACAGGGGTTGACTCTGGTTAATTTTAGGATTCCCACACTTTGCAAAGAGCATCTGATTTTTCCTCATCATTCACATGTGTGGAGAAAATTTTTAATGTACTTTTCAGCAACATGTTACTCTCATGAAAGAAAAGCTCCAGTCTTGATTAAGGGGAAAAAGAAAAAAAAAAGAGTTCATTCCTTCATCCTTCCAAAAAGGTACAATACAAATGGACGACAATGCACATGACTGAAAAACAGAACTGCATTTTATATTGCTCACTACTCTTTAAATAAGTATAATTCAGATATTAAGGAAAAGAACTGCTAATCACATTAACACATTATAGAAGTCAAAATTAACTTATCACACAAAATAAATTAAAACATTAAATATTAACCTTTTCAGTGCAACATATACAGAAGTCAGAGTAACAAGTTCTAAAAAAAAAAACCAACAGCATCAGGTTTGTTATAAGATAATGAAAAGTTGAATACTTCAGTAAGTTACGATCCTAGGGAGAGGGGCCTGCTTTTCAGTACTGTGTGTAAGTTCACCATTAGATCTCTCTGAAAACCTGGTAAACTCAGTGGCTGGAGAAGACTGGTCTTAAATTCCGGCATTGAGAACAAAGGTGTGTGTTCGGCTTGTTCCTGTGCTGTCCCCTTGGGTGCTGCACATATCCTTGGCCGAGCAGGTTGGGAGAAACCAAAGCCCAGACCCTTCTGGGCAGGCAGGGTCTCCTGAGCAGTGCTGGAACCGTGCCCATCCATTTCTGCCAATCTTGCCTGGAGAGTGACTCGTGGCTCAGGCACAGTGAGACAACTCGACTCTGGAAGATGAGGCTGGAGGGGCACCTTCTTCTTCACCTGCAGAGTGCAGTTTCCCAGGAAGCTCTAGAACCACAACTCCTCCTAGGCCACTGAGGCACTGGTGGCCGAGTGTCAATCCCACCTCCTCCTTTCTTAGGAAATGAGGCTCTGGGACACGGTGCCCACCTCTCTGCTGGAACACAACGGCCAACCTCGCATCTTGCCTGATTTCAGGTGTGTCAGAAGCACCTTCCAGATGAGGGTTGGCTGCTGTCTTTCCATCTAGAAGAAAGGGTTTCTAGCTGGTATGCTTAGAGACGTCACAGCCTGTAGAGCAGGGAGACTCCAGGCTTCATAAAATATTTGCAAGCACCCCTCCCTTTTTTTAATGGGGGCTTTTCATTTCTCCTGAGATAGACACAGGAAGCCGCACTGCTCCTCGCTCCCAGGCGTGCGGCTGCGGAGCAGGACAGGCCTCAGGAACGGATGGACCCCTAGTCATAGCTCTCAGCTTTCTCGAGGCCAAGGAAACACAGGGAACTCATAAAGATGAATTTGAAGATGCATTTTTAACCTTAAAAGGGGGCATTTTTACAGCTAACTCAAAACATACCAACACCACAAAATAGCTCAGGAATCCACTGCTTACTGGCCACCTGATTTTTAAAGAGAAATCACAAAGAAGCAAGTTTCTCCTGTCCTGGGCACAGACAAAGGTCCATCCAGGCCTGCCTTCACCCAGCTCTGCTTCCAACTCTTTCCAGGCTGGCTTTTTTGCCGAGAACTGCTTGGGAGCCATACTAGCTCACTGCACAGTTCGCAAAACGATTGCACAGGCGCAGGAAAGGGGCGCTGGTGACCGAAACTTGAGGACCAGAGTGTTCCCAGACACCAAAGATGAAGTCCCTGCAGGGAACCGAGAAGGTTCTCATCCTCTTCTTCTCACACTTCTGCTATTCCTTATAGGCAATCAGACCTCAAATAGTCTCTAAAAGACTGGGGAAAGGTTGTCCTAACATGAAGAAGTGACCTGAAGTTAGAAACACACTACACCACTGGTCTCTCTCGCTAGGCTCTCAGACTTTCAGGAGGGTCTGATGAGAGAGTGGAGTGAAAATGGGGGTCTGCAAACCCGTGGGACCGGTCTGTAAGCAAGATGCAACAGATGAACCTCTGCCCACCCCCCGCCGCTGTAGGACAGGCCTGGGAGTGGCGTTGGTCACACCGTTAGCGGGCTGGCCGGCGTGCAGAGCCCGCTGCTGCCCTCACTGCCTCATTCTGTCATTCCATCTGAGTGCCCAAGCCAAGACACGGGTCACCTAATTGTCTCAACTGTAACAAATAAATTCATCAAAAGGGACAGATCAGGGAAGAATTAGGGGAGAACAAAATAACCTGATAGAAATTTTAAGCCAACTTGACGTATTTTAAGGTCCCTTTTGTGACAGCTGGGGCTAGATGCACTAATGGTAGAAATCTTTCATTTTTCAAAAATTAGCAAACAGAGTTCCCTCACATAAGGACTTCATGTATTATTTCACTGTTATTCTGCTTACAGTTTTTAATGAAAATTCCCAGGGATGACCTTTCTCTGCTGCTTAGCTGGAGGGAACCAGTGTTTTCCAAAGGCAAGCCCAGTGGGTCAGAGCATACTCGCATGCCCACGAAAATGATTTCTCCTCCTCTCAGGGGAAAGCAAGACCCACCCTGGTGGAGGTGACTTGTTAAGAGTTTTTATTAATAAAACCAGCATCCTGAACGGAAAAGGGAAAGGAAAAAAAAGTCACTGGGACATTTCTCCTAATGTCAGAAAATAAATAGGAAAGTTAAATTTCTCCTTTCAAAAATAAAGCCACAAATCAACCAAGCAACAACATGGAAAGTAAATGACCAGCTCGCCTTTCATGGATGTGGCTCCGAAGGCCTGTGGCTCTCTCCTCATGTTCTATCTAAACACACACGTGCGGAGGGAGCACTAGGAAGGGAGCTTCCGTGTTTGTCCTGAGGCGATGCACACATAGGTGCTTTATTCCTCTCTCCCCAACAAAGCTACACATCTCTGCTGTTGGACTGGCTAACTTCTCTACTGGAATGTATCTGAGGGTATTTCCTTGCTTTGTGTCTTAAATGGCTAGACCCCTGAGCCCCAGTCTTCGCTCTCCTCAGCAACTCCCTCTCTGTCCCCATCTCTGCACAGCCAGGTGGCTCTTCCCAAGCCTCAGCTGTCCCAAAGAGGCCAGATGGTTGTAATCAGTCAGCTAACTTTTCAGCTTTTTCATATTTTTCAGCTTTTACACACATCATTCATGGAGAAGTCTGAAAATGTTTTATGCTTTTTACATTGACTTAAGAGATTAAAAATGAAACCATCATCCATCTTGTAAACAAGAAATCCGAGGCTGCCGATGGCTTGGGAAGGTCCTCAGCGTCGTGTGTGTGGAAGACGTCAGGCTGGTTGAGGGGCTCGTGGACAGAGGACATACATGGCTCCTCTTACACTTGGCATCTTCACGTAACCAATATTCAGCCTTTTCCCACCTTCTCCTCCAATAAATGGATGAGAAAAAACTCAATGACAGCAATGTCTGGGGTCGGGCTGGATGGATACCATTGTGGGGAGATGGGCCCATGGAAAAGAAACAGAGCCTGGCCTCAGTGACTGGCAGAGATGACAGCACATGCCCCTGGGCTCCGAGGCCGGTGGACGCACACACCTTAGCTAGCTCACAGGAAGTCCACCCCTTTGCAGTTCTTTTTTGACCAGTCTTGAAACCGTGATCCACTGATTTCTTCTCTCAGTCACACCAAGTAATCCCAAGTAGACAGAGTTCTTGACAGAGTTGGGAAAGAAGGCCCACAAAAGACAAAAAGGCTGCACGGCTGATTGCTGGGTAGGAAGGTCTGTCGGCTCTTCCTGAAGAAGTCCTTCCTTCCTCAGGCTGCCACAGTCTACCTGGCCAAACTCCCTGGGGGCTCCTCAGACCACTGGAAGGAAGGAGAAACAAGGTAAGTGCTGCGGGCCAGCCCCCAGCCATGCTAGGAAAACAAGCTCGGGACAGAGACTTGGAGAAGCATCAGCCAGGGTCACCAGGTTCTCTTGGGCAGTCTGGCCCAGGTCCAAATTCCTCTGGTTCAACCTCAGGCGCAGCAGCTTCTGAAACTGTGCTTCTAAGGCCAAAGGCAAGGCTGACTGAATGTGAAGGGAGTCATGGCAGCAGAGAATGGGGGATATGCTGCGTTGTGAGGAGAGTCAGCCCAGCTTGGGGCCAGCTCCCCTGGAAGAGAGCTTTGGCGGGCAGCTCATGAGCTGGTCCAGGACCCTGGTGGCAGAATGGCTTCCCCTCAGGCCATCTAAGAACAGACCTGTTTGTTTCTCACTGGGTGGGGGTTCTGAGACGTCCTCTGTGGCTCATGGGAGGCAGCTCTAGGGTCCAGCTCAGCCTGGACACCCTCCTGCCCTGTCCCTCCCATGGCTCCTCTGGAGGTGGAGAGGTACGCGTCATCCCGGGGAGCGGGCTGCAGCCTCAGTGGCTATCTCTGGAAGGTCAGACCCATCTGAGGCTCAAAGCTAATGTCCTCCCAAATGTGGTCAGAGAAGTAACATTAATAAGAAACTTCCTCTACCTTAATGGCTCTCCTGAGGTGCACACAAATGGCGCAACATCTATTATACATTTTCTGAAAAGATTTAAACTATTTTTCTATTGGTGCCAAACAACAATATAAAAACTTCATTAGGTCAGTGGATGGTCCCCTGAGGCAGTGAAAGAGAGAGGTGAGTGAGTGGGGCCTTCAGAGGCCCAGGTTCTCATCTTAGCTCCCCCGTGGACTGATGACTGGACCCAAGCAGATCTTTGGCAGACTCAGTTTACCTGTATCACTCACAAATCCTCATCTTCTTCTTCTTCTTTTTTTTTAAATATTTTATTTATTTATTCGATAGAGAGAAACACAGCTAGGGAGGGAACACAAGCAGGGGGAGTGAGAGAGGGAGAAGCAGGCTTCCCGCTGAGCAGGGAGCCCAATGCGAGGCTCCGGGATCATGACCTGAGCTGAAGGCAGATGCTTAATGCTTAAGGACTGAGCCACCCAGGCGCCCCAAATCCTCCTCCTCTTAAGGCCGTTGTAAGGATTAATGGATTAGCATCCTCAAGAGTTGTGGGCCTCCTAGCTAAGGACTGTTCCGGCACAATTACTATGGCTCCTGAAGAACAAATAAACTGCTCATGGGCTTTCAGTGCCTCCCAGGGCAGCTCGCCAAGAGGTATAATGGACACGTTGGTGCTCCAGCTTCCCAGTCACCCTTCTTCCTACTCTCTTCATGCAACTGTGAGCTTGTAGAATGCCAACCGCCAATTACATAAGGTCACCCTTGGGAGGTTAGCATGTGGTGACTGTCTCCTGCCCCACTACTTCTTGAGAAGGAACTTCAAATTTATGATGGGCTCTACTGGTCACAAGAGCATTTCAGAAACACTTGATGTGTGACTCTCCAGGGCTTGCCTGGATAAAGGAGCCAGTTGCCTCCATGAGCCCCAAGCTGGTCATGCCCAGGTGAGGACTCCTGAGATGCAGGTTTGGTCCCACTTCCAGATGCCCAGTATTCTTCATGGATGTCAGTGAAAATATTCACAAAACAACGGCAAGCTGAAAGATCACAGGAGCCAAGAGCTGAAGAGTCCTGCGAGACGTGTGGGCCAAATCCCTCATTTCGCCGATGGGAAAGGGGAGGGGACCTGCTCAAGAGCGAGAGAACGAACATCGCTGTGTCTACAGTTTGTGATATACGCTACTAGGTCCTTTACATCACCGCTCATTGTATTTGCACATCTTTTAAATAAGAAAGTGGAGGCTGGGAGAGGCCAACCACTTGTCAGGGGCCACGCAGACCAATAAAGATAAAAGAGCTTCCTTCGGAGTGAAACACACCTTAGGATAAACTAAAGCTGACTTGGGTAGAGAAACATCCTCTTCCTTTCCTGCTTCACCCTCTAAGAACGTCTGCCCTGCCCTGGAGAAGGTGGTGGTTTTCTCCACCTACTGGTGTCTCCCAAGGGAAAGAGGCCCCTCCTCGCCACAGCCCCTTACCTGTTTCGGAGTGGCAGCAAGCAGTCCTTCCCTTCAGCAGGGCACTGGGCTTCTCATGCCGGCAGATGAGAGCCTGGCACCACTCACAGTGTTTTCGGACCTGGCAGCAGCTGCGGACAGAAAACACGGGCTGGGCAGGAGCCTGATGTGGGGAGTGGGGGATGGGAGGGAGAGGGTGGGGGTTGGGGAGTGCGGGTAGCCGGAAGAGCCCGTGGGTCAGCTCCGGGTTCTGAGCACCCTACAGGGTTGTGGCTTTTGGGGCAGATGCTGGTCAGCAACAAAGGCACCCGTTGGGCCCTCCAGGACCGCCTCTTGTGAGCACAGCTCCACTCCTGGCTCGAGGGGCAACCTGGCTGCCTACTCGGCTGCTTGCTCTACAACGCATCAGGTGGGGAAGTCTCAGAAGGCGGTCACAGCTGGGACAAAGCAGCCACTGTGGGCTGGCTGGGCTGTGAAGGCTTGGGGTGGGGGTGGGGGGGAGCATCCCTCGGGTCCTTGCCAGCAGCAAAGGAACGTGGATGGGCTGAACGGACCCGTGGGAAGAATGAATGAGCCACGAATCTCCATGGCTTTGAGTCTTTCCATGGACTACCACTCTCTATCTGTGGCAAACCCAACCTCTGGGTGAATCCGTTACCCGGAGGCCCGGAGCACCAGCATTCCGAGGGCTCCTGCTTCCCTCTGTGGGCAGGAATAAACAGCGTGCAGAGTTCTCATGAAGAACGAACCAGGGAACCCAAAAGAAGGGCAGAGAAGAAAGCACCGAGGAAGACACCGTTTACATAAAGACACTTAGAGCTGTCTCCTATGGGATACCATGGAGGTCCTTGTTTCTACTTATTCTAACCTGGACATATGCCTAATCCATGCATCTACGCACCGGGGCTAGGCAGGGTCTCCTGGTGGACACGGGCCCAGAAACAAATGAGAAAACAAACCTGTTGCTGTGTTGCCCTCTTGGGGCCTGGTGGCATTTCATGATCCCCACCCTAGCCCCTCTCTCTCAGCATTATCCTGGGAAGGTTACCAGGGCCCCCGGATCCTTGCGCAGCAGAGCAGAGAAGGAGCCTGAGACCTTCCTGTCCAACATACTGCTGTCCTGGGTGGCCAGAGCAGTCTCTCTCTGCATGGCACCCTGGGGAATTGCAGAGTTCCAAAACTGGAGGGATCTAGAGGACCTGAATCCAGATCCACCCATCATCAGAGATTGCTCTTTTGCAGTCGGCTAGCAGTAGGCTTATCCCAGCCACTTCTTAGAAAGGAGCATTCCAGGGCAGTGAGACCAAGGCCTCTAGGTCCCTCTGGCATGGGATAACCTTCCAACCAAATCTGCAGCTCAGGAGGGCCCTAGGCACAGGCAGCCAGTGGCCTGGTTGGGGTAAGGGCTTAATCTCTGGCTCAGGGATTCTGGACTTGGTCTCTAGCAAGGATGGGCTGGGAAAAGACAGAGGGGATGTGGGACCGGCTGCCTCCCTGAGGATGAGAGAGGCCATCCATGCATCCTACATGGTCCCTGTCTCCAGAGAATCTGGCAAGAGTAGTTTTTGAATCCCTCTGCAGAAGCTCACAGAGGCACCCACTTCTCGTTCCTGAGGCTCTGGGACCTTCCTGGCCACAGAAAGAGGCCTAAGGACATGACGGGTGAGCACACACAACTAGAGGACCACGAGAACTGCCCTCGTGCTCGGCAGCGCCTGGGCTGTGTTCTAGCCTGAACCAGGGCCGCTCGTCTGCTTCCTTTTCCAAGACAGGTGGGAGTGGAACAGACATTGCTTGAAGAGGAAGAGAAGGCCGGCTCAGTTCAACCTCATCCCTCGGCCCTTAATGCTGGCTTGGGCCAGGAGGAGTCAAACTACGGCTACATCCACAGGGTGGGGTTCTACGGGGCATCCCTTCGTCGCCAGAACCAGAGGTGTGTATGTTGCACCAACGGTGACAAACCAATAGACAAACAGGACAGAGACTCCTAATTATCTGTCCAAACTGCAGACAGCCTCAGAGGGCTACGGTCCAGCTCCCTTCATTAACACCGGGCTGCTTCTTCCACCTCTTGCCAGAATGGCCCGGCCGCTACAGGCTCGATCGTGAGTTAGTCTACACTGAGCTGGCTGGGAGCCTTTGGCTCTTCTCAGAATACCTTATGCATAGCCAGTTTGGTATATATTCTCAGAGGGCCTGCTCTGTGAATTAGCTGTGTTTAGCTATTTCCAGGGACCACAGTGGCCAGATGCTGTGACTACAGTGCTAGGGAGTCTCCCTGGGTGGAGCAGTCCAGTCGGGACACAGCGCAAGCAAATAAGTCCAAGGAAAGGGTCTCTATTGGGCTAGGGCTCAAGAAGGCTTTCTGGAAGATGCAAAATGAGTTCTGGAAGATGAGAAGGGGCAGCGGAGTGGGGAACGAGGAAGGGATGCCATCAGCCTGTCCAAACAGCAACCGAGACCTGTGGCTTTGGGATTTGCAAAGGGCCACTGGCAGAGAGGAAACACCCCTGTCACTCGCCACAGGGAGCTGGAAGCCATTTCTAGTTCACTCTGGAATGCCCGCACATCCCCATCATGACTCTGGAGGCTCCAAACCCAACAGATGGGAGAGCACCTGCGCCTTTGCTTCTCCACAGGCTTCCAACAGCACACAAACCCACCACTGGGGACCCTCCCAGGATGGGTGCCCTTGCCACAGTGTGGCCATGACTGAGGTTCCTCTCGGCTTTGCTGACAGCAGTCAGACACCACAGCAATAACCATGTCGAGATGGCCTGGGGAGGGGGACCGGATGCTAGGGGTGACAAATACTTACTGTATCAGCACACACACGATGATGAGGACAGCCAGGGCCACGATGGAGACCACCACCAAGGCGGTGATGGCCTGCTTCTTCTGGCTGGCAGCCACCACGGCCAGGAGGTCGGCATGCTCACAGCGTGCGCCCACGTACCCAGAATGGCAGCTGCGGAAAAAAGGAATGTCAGCATGCTTTTCTGACAGTGCTCATTCCCCCGTGCTCCCCAGGGAAGGCTGGGCCAGAGGGGCCCAAAGCCCTAGGAAAGCCCCAAGGGGGCCCTCCAGCCTCTGAAACTGGAGGCAAAGGGATCTGCAAACTTGCTCCTACTTCCCCCACGAGAACGAGGGGCCGCTAATCAGCTTGCTTATGAGAGGAAGCACCTCACTGTTACTATGTCCGGTGCTGGGGACAAAGAAGGCAGCAAATGTGTTTAGGACACCAAGTTCATTTTGGCAATTCATAAAAACCTGGGCTATTTTAAAACTAAGCGTACATATTCAGAATTTGATGATAAGAGAAAGAAAACACACTGAACCAGACACGGGCTGTGGTTTTCTTTTTTACTGTCTTCATCAAATTTAATTAGCCCTGCGAGCATTTACGGGAGGGGCGAGGGGGCCCGGGGTCCAGTGCACAGCATCGGTACTGCAGTAGGGGCCCGGGCCCCCCCTTGTAACTGCAGGACCTGGGAGCCACCCATTGGCTTCTCATGTCCAACAACACCTGACCTGGTTCCACTGAAGGATCATGACCTCTTTCGTGCCCTTGAACATGCCCTGTGGCCTGTAAAGGTCACTACCTATACCAAGGTGATATTACTGGTATTACTAACATCCAAAGACTCTTTCACTTAACAGCCTCCTCCTGCGGAAGGCCGCTGCTGCTCACCAACCCCCCTCCACCCCCAAATCGTGGGGCCACCACTAGTGGTTTTTGTAGGATGTTCCCCAGGACTGGTTCTAGCCATAAGGAAGGGATGGTCATTTTGTGATGCAGGCATTTTTCCCTCTCCAAGCACATGAGTCTGCTTAACAGAAGATACTTTGCTTAGGCACAGGTCCCGTTGTCCGGATGACTCTGTTACTGTAAACACAATGTTTGCTCACTACGGTCTTCTCAGGTGGAGAAGTTTTCGCCCCGCCAGGGCTCCCCCAGGAGCAAGCAGCCTTGCAGCAAACATCACACACTGGATTTAAAGGTTTTTTTTTTCCCCCCCAAGACATAGCAATGATAGCTAAACTTTTTTGGGGGGGGCGGGGAGAGCCTATCTTTTGATGAAATAGTCATTCTGTCACATTCACATTTAACTTCAAAGGCCTTTGAAGAACAAGGAGAAAGGAAAGGAGATGAAGGGTCTTGGTTGTCTGCTCCGGGGCCAGGGGCGTTATATTTGGGGTTCTCTTAACCTGTGCTCCTGGGCCCCCAGACCCCAGATACCACAGGGACGCTTGGGGCCATGGGAAAAACACAGTGTATTATTCTGGAGCAAAAGTTTTGCTCAATGTTAGCAAAAATGTAATCATTTTAATGTTCAAGGAACAGGTATGGTGAGGTTGAAGAATTAGGACAAGCCGGAGATGCTGCAAAAATTACTGCCTAAGGCCTCACCCTGGGCTACCAGAGCGTACAAGCTTGTCTTTGGCACTGCTTAGTGCAAGTCTTTCACCGGGGCTCTTTATCCCACAGCCCACCTGTTAGACACTTTCAGGTATTTTTTTTACTTTGAGTTCAGGCCCTTGATTTTCTGTTAAGGGTTACTGCACATTTGACACATGTTCTGCCTTTTAGTCCTTGAACAGAAAAGTCAAGTCATTGACCTGTGCCACCCTGCTAGGGAAGAGAGAAATTCACACTCAGGGTCGGCTCAGCCCAGAGTCTGGGTTCTTGCACAGCCCAGTGTCTGGGCGGCTCCCTCCTCAGGCAGTGCAGTGAGGGTCTGTGTGCCCGTCTGTGAAAGGTCCAGGCCATATAGAAGAGTAAGCACTCCCATTTCTGAAATGTTCCTACTCTGACCCGCAGGCCTTGGGGAGGAGGGTTCTAACACTTCCCCAACCACTTGGTTCTGGGAATCTTACAGATTTAACCTATCAACACTGGGGACTCCAAGAAATCCCATTTAAACAAAAGAGTGGCATCCAAGCTCTGATTACAGCACATACCATTTACTGCCACCAAACTCCCATATGAATTGATCTCTTTTTTTCCCCAATAATCACAAATGCATGTGAGCTCAGGGCTGCTACTTAACCTTCTTTACGAATGGGGAAATGGGGCCAGTGGACTTCTGGGTTTAAAAACTAACGATCTCAACCAGGAAGGCTACCTTTCTAGGGTAATGCAGATTAGTGTGGAAGACACTCTGGGGTAGTGATTTCACGACAAGCTCACAAACCTCGCTGCGAGAAGAAAGACAGATTGCTCATTGACCCATAAAGCGAGGTCCTTGCTGTGGGTGTGGCAAGTGGCCAAGGCTTCCCCAAACAGCGCCATCTTTTTTTTTTTTTTTTTTTTTTAAAGATTTTATTTATTTGACAGAAAGAAACACAGCTAGAGAGGGAACACAAGCAGGGGGAATGAGAGAGGGAGTAGCAGGCTTCCCGCCGAGCAGGGAGCCCGATGTGGGGCTTTGTCCCGGGTCTCCGAGATCATGACCTGAGCCAAAGGCAGTCGCTTAACCAACTGAGCCACCCAGGCGCCACCTAAATAGCGCCATCTTAACTCACTAGGAAGGATGACCCTCTGGGCTGGGTTACCACCTTCTGCTTACTTTCCATCTTTCTTCCTTCCAGGGGAACATTCCTCATTTTTGTGCTGGGCCTTTCACAGCCAGCATGGCCCCAAACTGCCCCTGGCAGGGGTCCTAGCCCAGTGGGAGTCTTCATGTCAATAAGAGTGTCTCTGTCACCCAGTGTCACAGCTGGAAATACTCACATCTCTGTCTCCCTGAATGAGGGAGCCCAATGTGCTCGTGAATAAAAACTTGCCCAGCAAGGCACACCATGGCTGCCTAACAGACGAGACTCCCGGTCACGGCCTAGGTGAGCTCTGAGAACAGTGGACCTTTGCCCCATGCAGCCCAGCTGCCGCTGGGAGGCAGAATAAACCGTGGTCCAGATCCTGGGGCCTTACCCATGATCAAAATCTCTCTGCAAATGGGTGTTTTGAAGAAAAGGCCCAAAGGAATTCTGGGTTTTACAAGTGACATCCACTTTGGCTGCCCACTGGAATTGCCTGGGGAGCTTAAAAAAATCCTGAGGTCCAGGCCATACCCTACATTAATATCTCTGTGAGTAAGGCCCGTCGTGAGTGTTTTTAAAGCTCCCAGATGATTCCACTGGGCAGCCAAAGTTGAGAGCCACAATTCAGAGTTTTTGGCCTTGGGGTGGAGGCAGGTCCTTTCTCCTCCCCAGTCATCTGTAATAGTGGGGATCCTGCCCAGTTGCTTTTTTATGAGGTGGGGGAAGAAAAAAGGTTTGGTGACATAACTTTTCTTGAAACAAAAATGAAAAACTTCCCAAGCATCTATTGATATTAGACTTCATTATGCCAATTATATTAGGTACAAGTCACATAAGGAGAGCAAATCACCTCATCAGGCTGCAAATGAATCAGGCTTGACTCAGCTGTTCTTTCCTTTACCTCAGGTAGGCCCCGGGACCCACCTGACCACATAATGGAATCATCTGGGAAGATGTGGAAAATGCCAGGGCCCAGGTCCCACCCCCAGAGATGCTCATCACATTGGGCTGGGCATCCAGGTGACTCTAACGTTCATTCAGGCCTGAGAACCGCTGAGGCAGAACCATCATTTAAGCCCACAGACTTAAGAATCAACCATTCAAAACCTTCACTTCCTGTTCTCTTTCCCTCCGTCCCTTTCCTCAAGGTGGTGGCTATAAAAGGGGCCCCCTCATGTCTGGTCCAGGGGAAATGGAAGAGGCTACACCCCTGTTTCGGAAAGGAATCTGAGCCAAATATGACTTGTTTTATCAGAATGGAAAATGGGTTAAGAATGAACACTTCCTTACATCATTTGACCAATTTCATCTGTCTGCAGTGGGTTTTACTAAACACAAAGATCCTGGAATGCTGTTTTGTCTTCACTATTCTGAAATGAGGCTCTGGAATCCCATTCCGGCCATTTCTCCCAATAAGAACCAAAAAGAAAGAAGTGTACAGGGAGAAAGAGCATAGCACAGAAGGGAAGAGGAGGCCGGCTGAGCTCCTTTATAAACAAAGGAGCCGGCAGGGCTGGAGATGAAGGCTGTGTGCCCTAGCCAGGTGGGTCCCCGAGGCCTTTCCATTTTTGTCACCCAGTCAAGCTTGCTCTGGGGCTTTTCACAGGAGCAAACTGTGGCTATAGACCTCTCCATTTGAGCAGGAAGGACGAAATTACTCGCAGTGCGCCTTTCTCTCCCCTCTCCCGAGGCCTTGCCAGGCTTCCAGTCCCGTAACCTTGTTCCGTTTTCCCTGTAAATCCCTGTTGCACCTGGTTCCCAGGGCCCTTTTCCAATTTTCAAGAAGTATGATCATGCATATAGGGCTATGCTCTTAAACATTTTTTTTTTCTTAAAAAACTTGTCGAACTGGAAGAGGGATGTTTCTAAGCAAATTGGAAATTATATAAATTATAATAAAGCAGAAAGGAAAACAAAAGCTCACATGGTTGTCAACCCCAGCCCCCCAAATGGCAAACTGACATGTTTCTCTTTAAACTATTCCTATAATTTAAAAACTCTTTCTATAGTTTAAAAACTCTTTCTAGTTTTTAGCACATATATATTTTTACAATTTTGCATCAATATCTCACTTTATATCTCCTCACCATGTTACTATTTATTAGAAAACTGTCAGGTCATTTAAACTATGGTAGTAATTATGCACAGTTTGCTTCACCAGACCCTTACTATGTGGGCTGTATCCAATTTTGATATCATAAATACTGTCACATGGTTAGCTTACTGTACACAACTTTGTTTGCCTTTGAGATTATTTCCTCAGGCTACGGTCCCACAAGACAGCACAACATGGTACAGACTTTAGAGCCAAACTGTCATGGGTTCAAATCTCATTCCTGGCTCCATGCCTATGTGACCGTCAGCAAATTCCTTAACCTCTCTATGCCACTGATTTTGCATCTTTTTTTTTTTTTAGATTTTATTTATTTATTTATTTGACAGAGAGAAACACAGCCAGAGGGGGAACAGAAGCAGGGAGAGTGAAAGGAGGGAGAGGCAGGCTTCCCACCAAGCAGGGAGTCCGATGTGGGGCTCGATCCCAGGTCTCCAGGATCATGACCTGAGCCGAAGGCAGTTGCTTAACCAACTGAGCCACCCAGGCGCCCCTGATTCTGCATCTTTAAGATGACAGTAAAACTTATTTCACAGAGTTGTTACGAGAACTGAGTTAATAGCTTGTGAAGTGTCTGATTCAAGTGCTGTGTAAGTGTTAAAAATGTAAGTAAAAGGATGGGAGCATTTCTGAGGCTCTCGAGAGACGTTGTCTTTTATAAACAATGATGTATTCTCTGGCAGGAGGCTAGTCCTCTTTTAACCAAGTCTGTTGGCACACGTCCCAAGACATGGTCTTCAATATGAGGCCCAAGGACTGAACTGATTAAGGACCCAGGACCATGGTTTCAGAAATATATTTAGAACTGTTACGATGAAGGAAACAGCCTATGTCCGTGCTGTCCCATTCCATAGCCACTAGCCACCTGCAACTGCCGAGTATTTGAACTGTAGCAGGTGAGGTCTGGAAACTAAATTTTAATGAAGTGAATTAATTTAAATAGCCCTGTGTGTCCAGTGGCTCTTGTCCTGGACAGCGACAGCTTGGCATGTGCATGGTCCCTGGGTCCTCATAACTGTCCTGTGAAATATTAATAGCCCCATCTAGGGGGCTAAGCCACTTGTACAAGAGACTCAGGTCTGGCCTCCAAATCCATTTGCCGTTGCATTATCCGTCCTGGGGTGCGACACTCATGTGTGTGCTTCCAGTGTGGGGAGAGAGAGAACGTATGCACTTTCTGCAGACACGTGCATGGAAGAATGTCATCACTTCTTTTTTTTAAAGTAAGCTCTGGGGGCGCTTGGGTGGCTCAGTCGGTTAAGGGTCTGCCTTCGGCTTAGGTCATGATCCCAGAGTCCTGGGATCGAGTCCCGCTTTGGGTGCCCTGCTCAACGGGGAGCCTGCTTCTCCCTCTCCCTGCTGCTCCCCCTGCTTGTGTGCTGACAAATAAATTTCAAAAATCTTAAAAAAAAAATAAGTAAGCTTTATGCCTATCATGGGGCTTGAACTCATGACCCTGAGATCAAGAGTGGCAAGCTCTACCAACTAAGCCAGCCCGGCGCTCCAGGGTCATTTAACCCCTACAACCCTCCATCTGCCAGCTGTTGAGATGACAGAAGATCTGCAGAAAGTGGCTTGAGCCCCAAACTGCTCCCTGTCTCGATCTCTTGGGGTACCTCCTCAGTCACATTGTAGCCTGCTGGTAGACTGATGACAGCCTCTTGTCTTCAGATGTTTGACTGTTCAGATCCCACTAGAATGTACTGTGGCCAGGGCCATGTGAAATGTTTTCCTTGGCTCAGCAATTTGTTTTCACACTTTGCTGTGGGAAAGTTAAGTCAGGGAGTTTAGTCACTGAAGAGCATTTTGGACAGGTGAGAAACTTCAAACTGGTTGCCACTGGCAGAGGACACTGGAACTCTTAAAATATGTCACCTGGGTGTCTTCCTTCAACTGTCTCCTTTGTCTGAAGGCTTCTGCCAGCAGCGGACCAGCAGCGTGCTGCATCTGCCTCAGGGGAAATGGTGTGCAAGTCCTAACCTTGCATTTCTATGGCTTTACTGTCTCTGGAAATCCTTTCCCTATTTGTTTCCAGATGTAGTTGGGTTCTAGCGGAGATTTATTAAAGGAAGACACAAAATACCATGGAGGGTTCAACGGAAACATAAATGGTTAAGGATTTTATTCACTACCTTTGGCTATTTCTGACTAGTTATTTGTTTTAACTTTTTCTCTTTACCTCATATTTTAGTGTGGGATGTCATTTTAGGTTCTCTGGAAACCTAAGGACTATTGTGCTTATAAAAAACAAAGCTTAAGCGAGACAAGGGTTTTAGAAAGAGCTCCCTCTTTTTAGACTATCAGCTTGGGTCACTGTGGGTTTTCTATACAAGACCATGACATATACGGCCTTCCCTCAAGCTCTGTTGGTTTTATTGATTAGAATGTGAGTGTCAGCAAACCCAAAGCCGGTGTGGTTCCTGCGAGTGGGAACAGAACATTCTGCTTTCTCTGCACAGAGTTTCTGGTCTAGTAGGAATTAATTAATTGTCACATTCTTCTAGGTACTGTAATTACAAAGTGTATAAGGTGTGGTCCTGTCCTCACGGAGCTTACGAGCTCACAGGGCAGAAGTGAGCGAAGTGGGCTGGCGTGAGTGAGGGAGCAGAAGCGGGGGACCGGGGACGGGACAGTCAGGGCCGACATCCGCTTCAGCTCTGGGGAGAAGTGAGGAGAGGGGGAAATGGGGACTGGAGAGGGCAAGCCCTGTCTGGGGGATGGTGGGGCTGGCACCTGTCCCTCTATTCCAGCCAAATGGCACATTTGGGAGTTCAGGCCTGATCTGATGCTTCCATTGGTGTGTTTATTCCATAGGGTTGGGCATCTGCACGGAGAGTGAAATACGGCTTCAGAAATGCTGACAACTGATTCAAACTACTAAAGAACAACGCAGATCATCTACTGTCACATAAAACACCTCTGTGGGCTGAACACCATACCCTGGGCTACCAAGATCTGGTGGAGAAACTGAGGTAAGGAAGTGGTAGTTGCTTGCATGGCTGTGTATCCTCACAAATGGTAAACTTTTCCAAACCACAAGGATGGTCCCACTATTTCTGGGAGATCCCACACTCAGCCCACTGAAAGGATTTTAAGAGTCTGTGGTCAGGGCAAAGAGCTTGGAATGACCTCAGTGTTTCTCTTTATGTGGGGAAGATGCCAACACCTTTCTTGGAAACGAAAGAGCTTAGTGATTTGAGATGTTAAAAAGCAAAATTCAACTGAGTAAATTTTAAGATCAAATTGGCTTTATTCAGTGATTTATCAATCAAGGCTGCAGCCCATCTAACAAGTAGAAAGGAGTTCCAAGGAGCTGTATAAGATGGGAGACTTGTGTAGGCTGAAGGAGGCAGGGACAGGGAAAGAGTAGATGACCTCACCTTTCTTTGGGGGGCAGAAGGGGTGGACGACTGATTGGCTAAGCACATTTCTGGGGCAGGATGAAACCATAACTGCGTTAGGCATTACGTTTTGGTTGGTAATATGGACTTAGCACAAGTGACTCTACTTTGGACCTGTTGTCTCTTTTTTAACAAAGAAGAACTTTTTAGGGCTGGGAAAGAATGCTTCCTGGGGCAGTAGCTGAGAACGCAGGTCTGGGGGTTTGAACTGATCAGACTGAATCCTAAACTCTGCCGTTTACCAGCTCTGGGACTCTGGGCAAATTGCTTCTGTGAGCCAGCTCAGTTTTCTCATTCATACAACAAGAATAAGAATTCCCACTTGCGAAGGGAGTTGTGAGGATTCTGTGAGCGCTATATGTAGAGAGTGCCGGGAGCCAGGCCCGGCACCTAACTATAGCTTTTATCCAAAGCTTATTATTAATAGCAATATTTATAATGTGAATGGGAGGAGAGACAGTCTGTCATCCCGATTATCAAAATGCAATGGTGTGTAAGTGTGATGGACAGTTAGCTCCTTGAGCTAAGAGCAGGGCTCAGGATCCCAAGGGAAGAGAACAAGAAAGCACCTGCTCACCCCCTCACTTTCAGAGGGCTTCCACCAGCTGATGGAGGGGGTTCTCAACCACAGATGAGGTTACTGCTTTGGCTCATCTGATGGCCCAGGCCCTGAGGTTGTTGGCTCTCATAAAGTATACACCAGCCCCTGACCTGGTGAGGAAGGTACTGGAGGAAGAAAAACTAAGCTGAAATTTGGTCAGAAGGTGGCAAAGACTTGCCAATCTTTCTCCAAAGAAGAACCTGGGTGCACTGGGCACTGCTGGAGGAGGGAATGCCTTCTGCCTGCAAAACTTCCTTTCTGGGCTTGTGCTTTCCACAGTGGGCTGCTAACAAAACAATCCCATCAGTCCCCCAGAGACCCCATGCATAGTCTAGTCAAAATGACAACCATTAAGAGTGACTGACGATCATCCTCACTGTGCTTTGTATTTACAGGGTAGGGAGGGCTCAAGTTCTGCAGACACGACCTGGGGCCTCACACGGTCCTCCTGCCAGGAGGAAGGGAGCCAGCTCCCTTCACCAGGTGAGGGGCGAGGCCACCCCTGGGCCCATGCGCACAGAAGAGGGAAGCCCCGCCCACCGCTTTCTCTGCGCAGGCTCTCCAGAGCCACCGTAGCTCTTGGGCTAATGCATCAGACACTCTTAGCATCACGGTTAAGCGCTCATCTTCACGAGCCAGACTATCAATGTTTGACTGTGAGCTCTGCTCTGCTCTGTGACAGGGGGCACTAACTCTCTGTGCCTAACTCGTGGGGGTCATGAGGAGGATTGCCTGGGTTAGCACGATCATGCCTGGGACCGTGTCTGGTGTGAAGTGAACAAAGTTCATCAAATGCCGGCTTTTGTTAACATTTTAGTATCACTTATTGGTACTATTCAGTTGGGCCAGATGGAGTTGCTACTTTTCCACCAGTCGTGACCTGCAGAAATGGCAACTTCATATAGACGGGTGGTTTTCATTGGGGGTGGAGGGCGGATTTCGTTTCCTCCCACCTCCCAGGGGCCGTTTGGCCACCTGGAGACATTCTGAGGGTCACCACTGAAGGCAGTGGTGCTCCTGGCAGCTGGAGAGCGGAGGCCGGGGCTGCCGCTAACACGGCTCCATGCCCAGCAAAGGCTTTCCTGCCCCGAATGTCAGCAGCACGAAGGCTGAGTATGGGGCCACCTAAGAGTATTCTATTATTGACAGAATCATTTTCTTTAAACATCCCTTCCTCTAACCAGCGTGGCTTGCATTGCCTAGAGAATAAAGGCTCACTTCCAGTAGGCTCTGGCCTCCAATTTGTCTCTAATCTTGTCTCCTCCTGCTGTAGACACAGCAGGTAGCCTGTAACAGCAGGTCCCTGGATGCTCTCGGTCTGGAATATCCTCACTATTCTCCCCATCAAGCATACCATAACACCTGCTCTGGGGAGCTTTTCTCAAGTGCCTTCCCTCCCCAGGCTGGCTGACCATGGCACTCCCCGGGGGGCTCTTAACTAATGCGACTCCTGGGTCCCATTCCTGGAGATGATGATTCAGTGGGTTGGGGTGGGGCTCAGCTATACTTTAAGCAGCACCCCCAGGGGGCTCATGCTCGGCCTGGCATGGAAACCAATGTGCACTTGTGCGCATCTTGATTTCCAAGCTGTTCTTTGTTCTGTTACGGCTTATGTACACTAACTGTTCGCATGCACTTCCAGTTTATTTTATTAGCTGTGCTGTAGAGATGCTGGAGGGCAGAGACCTCTTTTTGGAGATGCTGCCTACTCAGAGGGATCCAGCCCAATACCCTCCCCTCCAGGAATTCTAACAAGCAAATTAAATTTGGATCCAGGACTTTTCAGACTTTGCAATAACCCAGGAGTGACCCAAGGTGCTTGTGAAAAATGCAGATCCCCGGGCTCCAACCCTCAGGCATTCTGCCTCAGTGGCTTTGGGCTGGGGCCCTGGAATTCTGGATTTTTTCACCAGATGGGTGAAGCAGGTGTCCCTCAGCCTGCTGCTCTGATCCTCCACGTCCAGCTTCGGGGGTCTTAGGCCTGTCTCATGGAGGTAAATGTTCTTGTAACTGGTTGCTGGGATGCCCCCAGCCCCAGAATCTCAGGACACCAGGGGGAACACTTACACACATGCTGGCTTGTCTTCCTGCACCAAAAACCTGCAAGTTCCATGGAAGCAGAATTGACTGTGGGAATCTGGGCAGTCATTAAAATGGGACACCACAGCTGCGGCCACAGGCGGGTCTGCTGGAGAGAAAGGACATCTGGCTCAGATTCACAGCCTAGCAAGATGCACCCACAGGCCCTGATGGATCAAGGAGCAGGGGAGCCCTTCTCGCTGGGAATTCTGGTTCCTCCCTGTCATCTTCAGTGCGTCCTCACTTTCTAATGGCCAGCCCAGGATCCGAGACACCTGTGTCACGTGTTTCCCAGCAGGGCTGTATTCTGTGCTTACCTTGGTCAAAAACAAAACAATCTCTCCAAAAGCTTCAGTGTAATTTAGAGATACCAGGGCAATTTTAGCTACCAGAGCCTTCCCCACATGACCTGACCTTACTTTTGCAAAGCGACAGTGATCATTCTTTTAAGACAGACTTCACACAACTCTGTCTCAAAGGGCAAGCAACCGGAAGGTAGTTACAGAGGAGTACTAAGTGACCATTAAACTGATGCTGAGGAAGGATAGTTAATGACACGCAGAGATGCTCACGATATGTTACTCTCAGTGAAACTGGTACATTTCCCATTTGGTCTGTAACCTCTATTGAAATAAACAAAAATCAAGATACAAAGAAGTCTGGGAAAGCTATACATAAAAATGATAGCAAGAAGCTCTCTGGGGCAGGGGGATTAGGAGTGATCCTGCCATGAAGATGACTTGAAGTCCAGAAGTCTATCTGGAAGAGTGCACACAGTGTGCTGGGAAAGCCAGGAGCAGGTGGGAAGGGCGGCAGGGGAAGAGACGGGTCCGGCTCACGGCCCTGGCTCCTGTCACTCACAAGGGCCTGGGGTGTCACCAAACCTCTCTGGGTTTTTTTTTCCTTGGCTTTCAGACAGGAATCAAAATAGCCACCAGGAGCACTGTATGAAACAACACATGAACGGACCTGCTGACCAGCCCGCAGGGCATCATTTCAATTTGATTTTAGTGGACTCCAACAGCCTTGTTTTGTCCAGTAACACTTGAGACCCTGTACGTAGCTATTTCAAGATGGCACGATAGATGTAGTTTCCATGCTTTTTCAAAAAGTCCTCTGATGCTTGAGTTTTGGGGAGTGGGACTTTCCCACTTAATTTTTTGGGAAAAGAGTATGTTCTTAGAGCTCTCGCTCTTTGAGAAAAGGCACACCAGTTCTTATGGTGAGATTTTAGACTCCCGCTAAGTATTAAACTCACACGGCCATCTCTCCATCCATGAATTGCTTCTAGAAGTGTCATATTTGCAAAGTTCATAATTCTGGTGGAAAAAGTGGAGGCTGAACACTCCACAGACGGCCCGATACAGAAGGTGAGAGACTGTTTAGTGGCCATGAGCATGGGCCGAAGACGTAGAGAGACAGGGGTCAGTCTGAATCCTGCCTCTGCAACTACTTGGCTCCTCTAGCTGACCCCTGCTTGTGTAAGGTGGGGAGGGCTGAACACACAAGGTGCTTGGGATTGGACCCCACACATTGTGTGCCGCAGACCGCACACTCTTCGTTCTTCCATCACGGTCACTCCCAAGATGCTCAGGAATCTCCGCATGTGACAAGACTACTATGGTATATCATCTCTCCCTCCCACCATAAATTCAGTGTAGTGTAACAAAAAAATCCAAGGGTCCTTATATACATTCCCATGTGAGGATGGGCAGAGGCGCCCCAAAGCCAGCTGGAGACGCCGACCCAGAGCGGCCGGCCAGCCTTGCCCTGCTGGGGCTGGTCCCTGCCTGGCGGCAGCCCACAAGATAGATAGTCCAACTGTCTCAGTGGGAACAGCAAGCCTGCGAGCCCCAGGCCCGGGTGGTTGAGGAACAGGCTTGCTCACTAGCTCACGGTGGGTACTGGGGTGTCGGGGCTGGAAGGCTCTGCTGCAGTCCACCTAACTGGCTTCTCTGTGTTCACTTACCTTGTTGAGGAGCAAATACAGAGAAAGAGGGGCTGGAGATGAGTGGATCTAATCTGATTTACACCTGAAAAGGGCCTTTGATAAGCTCCACAAAAGGCATTTAGATGACTACCTCCAAGTGGCCAGTGGAAGTCCCTTGTCAGGGTTTAGTTGGGCTCCTCAAATGTCTGTGGGCCAGCCAGTTTATGCCCTGGAGCTCACCAGATGCCATGTTCACAGGCCCCACTCTTGGACCTACTGACTTAGGATCTTTGGGATGGTGCCTAAGAATCTGTGTGACAAGCTCTCCAGGTGATTTTTTTTTTTAAGTCAGGTTTATTAAGATGGACTTGAGGTGGTGTGCCTGGGCCTTCCCAGGATTCTGATGCACACTGATGTGGAGACCCAGGCTTGTCTTACACACGAGACACATTGTTTACAGACAAAAGACCTCTTAGAAAAGCCAAACAACAGGGGTCTTGAAAGGGAGACCCTTTTTGGAGCTGGTCCTCTGCCAGCTCTTCAAAACCCGAGACACTAAGGTCTGTAATCTGCTGACATTTTTTGTGGGCAAGTGCCAGGTCACTAGAAACACACTAGAAGAACAGCTCTGAATCTAGAACACTACTCTCCAAAATGGATCGGTAAGGCACAGACTCAGTGCCATGCTCTCAGCCTGTATTTATGGATATTTTGCCTCGTCTCATAAGTGACTCAAGGAATCTTTATAAAAATAGGTCTCATCAAAAGGGGATGCAAGAGAAACAGAGAAGCAAAGAAAGAGAGAGGGAAGCAAAGAGAGCAGCAGAAACAGAAGCAGAGAGCAAGAGGGACAGAAGCAGAGAGAGAAGCAGAGCAAGAGGGCCAGAGCCAGAGCTAGAGAGCTAGAGTTAGAAAGCCAGAGTTAGGGAGTTCAAGATGGCGGAAGGCCAGGTGACCGCATGTCGGGGAGTTCCCTGAAGAAAGCTGAATTCCAGCAAAAAAAACCACTACAGGACCACCGTGAACACCCATGAAATCAGCCTGAAATGTGATATTTCGCACTTTTGGATCACCATGGGAGACAAGGACCATCGGCAAAAAGGTAGAAACAAGTAAGAGGGACCGGAGGCTTGCCCCCAGAGACAGGGGAGTGGGGGAGGAAGCCCGCAGAGCTGAACCATTGAAAACAAACTCCC